>JAJPUD010000453.1:113786-155091 GCA_023553655.1 Myrmecobius fasciatus | reverse complement strand
TCACTCTCAGTTCCCACAGGCCTCTCTCTGGATGTATATGACTAACTTCATCGCTGAACAACTGGTTTGAATCACATCATTGTTGAAGAGAACCATGTCCATCAGAATTGATCATCGTATAGTCTTGTTGCTGTGTATAATGTTCTCCTGGTTCTGCTGATTTCACTCAGCATCAGTTCATGCAAGTCTCTCCAATCCTCTCTGAAATCCTCCTGTTGGTCATTTCTTACAGAACAATAATATTCCATAACATTCATATACCATAATTTATTCAGCCATTCTCCAATTGATGGGCATCTTTTCAATGTCCAGTTTCTTGCCACTACAAAAAGGGCTGCCACAAACATTTTTGCACATGTGGGTCCCTTTCCCTCCTTTAAAATCTCTTTGGGATATAGGCCCAGTAGAAACACTGCTGGGTCAAAGGGTATGCACAGTTTGATAACTTTCTGAGCATAGCTCCAAATTGCTCTCCAGAATGGTTGGATCCGTTCACAGTTCCACCAACAATGTATCAGTGTCCCAGTTTTCCCACATCCCCTCCAACAGTTATCATTATCATTTCCTGTCATTTTATATTTTAGCTTTTTAAATACACATTTCTTTATGAATCTTATTGGGAGAGAAAAATCAGAGCAAAAGGGAAAATCCATGTGAGAGAAAAAATAGAAAAAAAGAAATAAATATAGCATATGTGGGAACTTAATTCCAAATTGACTTCCAAAGGGGCTGGATCAGTACACAGTTCTATTAACAATGTATTAATGTAACTTTGAGGGATTGAATTCCCAGCACATGACAGCAGTCTTTAAGTATTTGCAGGGCTTTTACCTCGAAGAGGGATTGTTTTTCTTTGGCTATAAGCAGGCAAATAAGAAAAAAGCATGGAAAATACAAAAGAATAGGTTTAGATTTGATAGAAAGAAACAATTCTTAATGATTCAACTCCAAATAAAAGTAAAGTGGACTTCTCTGAGAGATGATGATTTCCTCTTCAAAAGAGGCAGTTAACAAAGCCTGGATAACTACCTGCCAGACGTGTCCTGGTACAAGTTGCACTAGATGGCTATTGAAGCCTTTTCCAACTCTGAGATTCAACCTTTAATTCAATCTCTTAATTGGGAAACAATATCCTAAGAATAGGAAAAAACTTAGTCCAGAGCCACCCTGGACAGTTGAGTCCAGTTTTAGTCATATAGTCTGCCTCATACCTTGAAGCCTGCCTGACAACCCCAGAGCAATGTAAAATCCCAAGGAATGGATAAAATTCTGCAAAAGTTTTTATCTTAATGCAAATGACTTCATGCCAGTTAGAAGTTCAAAGAATAATAACAGCAATTAAAGTAACTCAACCATCTTATGCTTATGCAGCGTTTTGTAAAATATTTTGCTCTCATCCCAACATCTGTCCATCCCTGAAACAATGGAAATAAGCAGGGCAAATATTGTTACTATTTCTTATAATCATATTGAAGGCATCCAGCTATCTACTATATAAGGCCCCCAAATTATATTTGGGTATCATGCATTTAGCTTAAGATTCCCAGGAAAATGAAGATCTCTCTAGGGGAGTAAACATTTGAGTTATTAATTACTGACAATTGATCAGATATGCATGAAGGACTTAAATGCAAGTGTGTAAAGGGAAATGATAGGAGAATGAAACTACTTTGTATTCAGAAATGGGGGGAAGAAAATACTTCCAAGTGGAGCAAAAAGAAAAAGACAGGTAGAACAAGAAGTCAATTGTGACTTTATAATCCTGCTGAGAGCCAGCTCTCCTCTGTAGGATTTATTTTCCCCTTCCCCTTCATTTCATCTTTTGCCGTTGGGAATGCAATCCCTGGCAGATGTTTAAATGCCAAATTACTCTACTGAATGAGTCTACCCTATGTATTTTCAAATCATAATCCATATAATGTATTTTAAGTCTTTTATATATCTTAGTGTTCATTTTGGAGAAGTTGTAAAAAACAAAAGGAAAAGAAGGTGTGTGTGGGAGGGATGAGAGATCCTTCAGGTCTGTTTGTTTTTGACAATTTAAGAGCTAAAATTGTCCAGAATGAAAACTATTTGTAATTTAAATTGCATTATCACATGTTTTCATAGCTAAATGTTAGTCAATTTGAGTCTTGCATTAAAGCTGAGGTTCATGGCTTAAGAAGGGAAAGTCATATTCTGGAAGAGCTACTCTTCAATTTAATTATGAAAATAAGAGATCTATAGTTTAGATATTTCAAACATTTTAAAAACTGCCTTACTTAATTTAAAAGATTGAGTAGTAATTATATTTATGTAAGGAGGTGATCAGAGGAATTGTCTAGTCAAGTTGATAAGCATCCAAGTGAATAACCCTTTACCTGAGACTTCTGAAAATAGTTCTACCTATAAGTAGAACTTACATATACAGTGACCCCTTGTTGGAAGAATAGAAGACAAATTCTGATTAGGTCTCAGTGACAGGAGCTACTACAAAATGTTATGGAGCAACCACTGCTCACTCTCTATAGAATAATTTTCAGAGACTTAGATTTCCTGTAAAATGAAACGGTTGAGTTGGAAGCTTGGAAAAAGAGATTCCTGTAGGAGGTGCTACCCCTTTAAAAATGGCCTATGACAAATGGGGCAGGTAGTTGGTACACTAGATAGAATGATGGGCCTAGAGTCAGAAAGTTTCATCTGAGTTCAAATCTGGCCTCAGACACTTAATAATTCTGTGACCCTAGAAAGTCACTTAATCCTGTTTGCTTCAGCATCCCTATCTGTAAAAACAAACAAACAAACAAAAACAACAACAACAACAAAAAAAAACCTGCAGAAGGAGAAGGAAGGAATAGCAAAACATTCCAATATTTTTGTCAAGAAAATCCCAAATGGGATAATTAAGATTTGGACACAACTGAACCACAAAAATAACAAGTGAACTAACATACCTGGGTTTCTTCCTGATTTGTTCAGGATTCTGAGAGCTTAGTATAATTAAAGGAGGACCTGCATGCTGAGCAACCTAATTATTTGCATCTTCTGCTCTCCTTCCCCATCTGTTAGCAGTTACCTTGAGTCTGAGGCACATAGCAGGTGTGTGTGCTCCTGTCCTCATGCTCAAAAGGGAAGTTCATTCATAGACAAAGTTTCTGAACTCTAGTCACCTGGGTAAGTGGTAATTGGGGAGGGGCAGAAATCTGGATTTGCTAGGCACTCTAACCCAAGAATCTAGCTTGGGCAGCTCAGTCTTAGGGATTTCTTTAAGAGGAAATTCAAGGACTAGAGTTTTTAGATCTGGCATTTTCAAAGAAAAGGAGTTCTTAAGTAGCCTGACTCCTGAAAAAATCAGAGAATTGTCAATTCATCCTCCCTACTCCCTCAAGTAAAGGTTGGTGGGAGAATAAGCCTTAACATAAAGGAGGACAAGATCTGTACTATTTAGCTATTTTCATAAATTATATGGATGGCACAAGTTACAATGGAAGGGGATTGTTAATCTTGTAGCCCCAAATATTTAATACGAGTTTAAGAGAAACTGGATAGGAGCCTCTAAAAGATTTTGAGGTTCCCTGGGAAAGTCATGGTATTGCTGTCCTGGCAAGTCCATATTCAGTTTCCTTCCATGTGAAATCCAAGACATAGGCTGGTGCTGTTTGAAGGACTGTAGGAACTTGGTGGAAATGTGGAACCCAATTGAAAAGGAAGAAAATTCTGTTGATTTCTTGTGCTCTTGTATGTGTTTTCTATATGTTTGGGGAGTTTCTGTGAATTTCAAGAACTTTTTGTACTTCCTATGAAATGAAAAATAAATTGTTCAGTCTCTTATGAATTTGTTACCTTAAATGCTTGTAGGAGATGGACATATTATCCATGTTTGTGAAAACCTAGACACAAACTTTATTCATGCTAAAGGTGAAGATTACCCAGAGTAAATCCTAAATGGAGGGGGAAAATAAGCCCAAAGGAGTAAATGATAATTTAAGAATATCTCTAAAATTTGAAATGGTCTACATAAGTCCACAGGAAGTGAGTGGGGGGAAGTAGGCCACCGATTATATTTATAATTTTAAAAATTCTTCTAAATTTTAGTAGCCTACAAGGCATTTGGGGCACAATACAGCTAGGCTGCTAATTAGCATGTTACTATTGAAAACAAAAAAATAAAAGCAAAATCCTGAGAGTTTCTGCCACTATATTCTCCCCTTCCTTTGCCAATGTTCTGTATTTCCCACACTTGAAGACATGGTTGAATCAAAAGATATTACCAGAATATCTGTCCAAACACAACAATGAAGGGGTGGAAGAATCAAGGAAGTGTGTGATTAAAGATTGGGAAAGAGCCAGTACAGATGCATTGGAAAGATGGAAAATTATTGGTTCTTTGTTTGATACTGAAGTACATGGAATGGCTTGAAAATAGGAATGACACCTTTTAAATTTGGTTTACAGCATATTTTAAGTGATGTTCTTTCCCCTGAAAATGTTTCCATTGATGCTGGTTGAGAGGAGGTGTCCTTGGCTTCTCTGATTATTGGCAATAATAGAAAAGGCTTGCATTTGAAAAACACCAGATGACCAATTCTGATGGGTTAAAAAATAGAGGGCAGGACAGAATCTCTTTGTGAATACATGATGTGGACTACCATATATAGCCCTTGTTAGAAATTTAAGCATCTATTCATTCATGCAACAAACATTTATTAAATCTATACATGTGCTAGACACTGTGAGTTGCTCTGTGGATATGAAAATAGGATGAAAAATGGTTAATATGATTGATTACATAGTTGAAGGTCTTTTTAATAGATTATCAAACCTGGATTCTAACAAACTATTCTCTTCTGTAAGGAAAGGGAATAAACTATATCTCAGCAAACAATAATGGATAGAGTAAGAAGAAAGGCCAGGAAAACCTTTCCATTGTTTATCAGTCCCACATAATGAAATTTAAAGCTAAAAAGGAACTCCAAGCACATGTACTTCCATTCTCTCATTTTACAATGAGAAAATGAGGCCCAGAGCACTTAAGTGATTTGAGATCACATAGCTAATAAGTGTCAAACCTAAGATCTGAATCTAGCTTTTCCAATTCCAAATTTAATCTTCTTGTGTGAACTTCATCTCATCTGACATTTCTATTGAGTAGGGTCCAAGGAGTCCCCTAGAATATAATATGATAGAAGGTATATCAGAATGCATGGTTTTGAGCAGGAAGATAGTTAATCTGAAAATCTTAAGAAGAAACAATTTAGTATCATATAGCTGAGGAAAGAGGGTTGGGGGGGGGGAGTAGGTTGTGTAGTTCCAGGCCAATATCTTTACAAAAAGGGGTCTAAATGCCACCCTCGTATAATGGGGTAGAGAAAATAATTTCCCTCCCCCAAAAGGGAAGAACCAACCATTATAACTTTTAGTCACTTTGTTCTAAGCAAACCAATAGTAATAAATTGAACACAAGGGAAAGCATCTAGAGTCAATTAAATCTCCAGGAAGGGATACTGGGCAATTGTCAAATAGTAGCACAAGAAGACTAAAAACAAAGAGAAAACTCCTTGGAAGCCAAGTAAAGAATGATCTTTCTTACCTTATAAACCTAAGGGGAGCAAGAATAAATTTCTCCCAAGTTCATGGCCAGACATTATAAGGCAAGGGAGACTGTGGTATGTTTTTTTGAAGGACAGTACCCTATATTTAAATCACTTCCATGCCTTGAAGAGGCATTATATAGTAAGATGAATAGAGGCTCAACACCAAGTTGTTTGTAGAATGACGAAGAATCCAGGTATAGCAATTCTTAAAGTATTATAGTCTGTTTTACTCGAGCCTTTACTAATAAAAATGGTTTAACTTTTTTAAAAAGGTGCATACTATTCCCAGAAAAGGCAACAGAGAAGGGGAAAAGTGATGACCTCCTCCTCATATCAAGCTGAATGGCAAGAGGAAGGATAATGTCACCTAAAAACCAATCAGGAGTCCCAGTGATATAGGTCCTGGGGTTTCCTTGTAGAAGCAAAGAGTAGGGTCATAGAGTAAAGTAGGACAATAGAATAATAGGGTGGGTGGGTAATGTTAAAAAAGCAAAATCATCTAGTTGCTACATGCAACTTTTCAGGCTATTATTGTACTCCATTTATATTGGATCATTCATTTATATTGTTTTTAATAATTAAATCAATAAATAAATATATTGATTGTTAAAACCAATTATATGTTGAATATAGTTACTTGATTAAACATTTAATTTCCAACCAGTACTTTGCAGATTAAATTAAATTCAACAAACATTAAGGACCCATTGGGTGCATGGTATTCATCATATAAAAGAA
Source organism: Myrmecobius fasciatus (assembly GCA_023553655.1). Classification (NCBI taxonomy): domain Eukaryota; kingdom Metazoa; phylum Chordata; class Mammalia; order Dasyuromorphia; family Myrmecobiidae; genus Myrmecobius; species Myrmecobius fasciatus. The sequence goes on along the minus strand of JAJPUD010000453.1, from coordinate 148,780 downwards.
AAGGTGACAGTTGCTGTCCTCAAGGAGCCTAAAATCTGATAATAACTGATAACCATGTCTTATTTGGCTCCATACTTTGTACATAATAGGTACTTAATTATGAATGCATGAATATAGCTTAAGGACACATTAACTTTTTTTTTCCCTGAGGCAATTGGGGTTAAGTAACTTGCCCAGGGTCACACAGCTAAGAAGTGTTTAGTGTCTGGGGCTAAATTTGAACTCAGGTCCTCCTGACTTCAGGGCTGGTGCTCTATCCACTGTACCACCTAGCTGCCCCACAACCACATAATTTTATTGACTCAGAGTTTAAAGTTCCCTAAAAATATAAGCTCTTTTGCACTAAATAAATAAATAATTGTCTGACTGTTTTCCTTCCTTATGACTTTCATCCTATACTATGGATTTTTGAGCCAAATTGCATTTATACATGCCAATGTATAAGGTCTCCCAAAAGGCTAAGTACCATTTTAAGCCATATACATTCATATAGTTAGTTATCCAAATCAGTGATTTCTTTGGTACAAATAGAATGCTAGTTTCTTGTGGGGAGGAACCCATAAGATGTTATCTTTGCATTCTCACTAATTAGCATATTATACTTAGCAGAATTTTAATAAAAAAATTATTGTTGAATGAACTGCAATATATAATCCATTTTCCTTGTACTTCTTTAGGAATATCACCTTTTATTCTTCCTTGGTCCAACCTTTCTTTGTTGTCTTGTGCTAAGTCTCTTAGATATATGATTTTTTTTTTAAAGATCATTCCCTCTTTCCAAATGAAAATCCTTGACAACATTTTATTCTAAAAGATATTTGATTTTAGATATCTATTTGATTTTTTTCTTTACCTTAAATTTAAACTAGGCCAATGGAATTTTTAACATTTTCTTCCTTACCAAATTTTAATCTCATAACCAACTCAATGAACTTTAAAATGAAATGGGTAAGAAGAGTTAAAGTTAGAGCTATTGCATAATTATTTGGCCTTAAAGTCTTTTTCATTAAAACTATTTTAGAATAGTCACCATCAGTTTCAATGACTCCATAACCTAGGCTTGTTTTTCATGGAGATCCTTTCTCATTACTCTCTGGTGAGATAAATATGAATGGTGAAGAGTTATTTTATTATTAAACTCTTATTATCTATAACGAAAACCACTTAAAAGCACTAGTTTCAAAAGCTTTTCAGTGACAGAATTGACAAAGAAAAAATCCCATAAATTCTTCCTCTTCAAGTCAATCATTAAATGGACTAGAGAAAATGGAAATAGCTCTATTAAATAACTTTGCAGGTGAATTGTCCAAAATATATTTTAATCAATGTGTATAAAACTTCCTTTCCTTTTTTATACATCTATCCTATTTAGTGTCACAACCTCTCTTGACTTCTTCAATAATATTTTTGATTTAAGAGAAAACAATTCTATATTTAGTATATAAGAAAATGCTGGGAGTTCAACACACAATCTACATATGAAGATAAAAGGCCACAAAATATCCCTCTCTTCCCTCTTCATTAAATTGAATGTCTTGGGTTTCTTTATATTTGTAGGTCTGCCTACCATAGGCCATAGAACTTTGGTTAATTTGAATGAGTTCTGAAAGTCTGAATTAAAGAATATTTAAATTGAAATATAATTGTACTGCATTTGAGAACATTCAGTACTCAGAGAAAAGGCTAATAGTGTTGACAAAGAGAGGTCCTTGGGGAGCTATATAAATGAAGAAATAAAAACAATTTATAATATAGGGCAGCTCAAAACCTGGAATACCTACTGTTGGCTGAATAAACATAATAAAGGAATATATTTGGAATAAGTATTTGAGGTATAGGGCAATACCTCCCAAGGAGCAAGGTTGTGTTTTTCATTATTATTCTTTTCTTCCTTCTTTCTTTTAGTTTGTATAAAAGAATTGAAGAAAACTGTTAAGACTTAGATCTTGGTGGTTTATTAAATGTCAGTCCCTAAAAATAATTTTAAAGGTGGGCAATAGACAACTGGATAAGTATAGATACTGGACCAGATTTCATTGATAAAAGGAACTCCTATCTATATTCTATCTACAAATGAATAGTATCTATTTTGTAACTTGTAGTTTGGGGGAATTGCATAGAACATTTGAGAGGTTACCTGACTTTCTCTGAGTCATAGTCAGTATGTATAATATATAGGACTTGAATCTAAGTCTTCATGATTCAAAGACAGCTCTCTACTTCATCTGCTTCTTGTCAACCAGAAACTGATATGAATAAAATGAGATTTTCTTACTCAGATTCAGAGGCTTAGGACAGAGACACAATTCCTATAGAACATAAGGAAGTAGGTTCTATAATATATTAAATGACTGAAGGCACTTTTTTAGTTGGCTGAATTTTCTCTATTCCAAAAGAACATGGATGCTGGAGGTTTTAACTTTCCTAGAGAGAAAAGTCATACAAGATATAAGAATCTGGGAAATAAACTTCCATGGAGAGAAGCAGCTAAGGAATTTTTCTTAGTGTAATGTGTATGTTTGTATGTTTTTTTTTTCATGTAGATTATACGTATTCTCCATGGGTTGTCTAAATGCAACTCACAGAAAGGCATGAACAGAGTTCCAGAATCTTACCTTCTCCAAAGGAGGCTTTAATTCCTGTCAGAACAGGAGTAGGAGATTGGGGCCATGAAGTTGTCCACTCTTCTCTCTTCACAGTTGAATAGTAAAATAGCATTACATTTATCTATACCCCCCAAATATTGCTAGTCTAGGGGAAATAATTTTTAGGTTCAGGCCACTCTTTTGTTCACTTTTCCTTAATGAAAAAATGGTGCCTCAAGTTATTTCCAAAGGCTTGATTCTCTTCCCACAAAACTCCTGACCATCCCGATAGTGAATAGTAAATATATTCATTTATTCAACTAAAAGCAAACAGAAACCAGAGAAATTACACAGATTAGCATGGGAACAAAATATCTCAGATCAATTGAAAGAATTCTTAATATCACCCAAAAGGAAATTCTCTGAATTACCTGGGCTAGCAAATCAGAAATCAGGATATGCTTAAGGCATCATTTTTTCCTTAAGCTTCTTCTCAAAAGTTTCTCTTCCTCTTGGAAGCCTTTCTGGATAAAGTCTAGAAATGTATGTCTAATCTCTTAAAGACAAAAACAAACAAACAAACAAAAACTCTCCCAAGCTCTCACCTATTCTTGTGTACCATTCTCTCTGCAAATGAAGACAGTCTCATGCAATTGGAAGTGCCTTATCACCTTAATAAAAGAGCCAAAGTTTAAGTCCATGGACTCTCAACAAGACAGAGAAAACAGAGAGAGAGAGAGAAAAAAAAAAAACAGAGAGACAGAGAGCGACAGAGAGAGACAGAGACAGAGAGAGAACAAATGAGAGAGAGGAGAGGCAGACACAGAGAGAGGCAGAGAGACACAGAGAAAGAAATGGAACACACACAGAGAGACAGACAGACAGACACACACACACACAGAGAGAGAGAGAGAGAGAGAGAGAGAGAGAGAGAGAGAGAGAGAGAGAGAGAGAGAGACTGAGAGAGATGGCAGAATTTATTCCTTCTCCTATGAAAAAGAAGTAGCATCTGAGGTGAAGGCTACATCTGAAGCTAGAAGTTAGTATAGAAAGAAGCTCTGTAACCACATGCTCAGTGGAATACTATCTTATAGCAATGGGATACTTTCCAGTAGCACTGCTGGGGAGCAACACCTAACAATAATGTGCCATGTCTAGTAGGAGTGAAATGATGATACAACTAAAAGTCTTAGACAAAAAACAAAACAAGCAAAAGATAAATGTCCTCTTCACACATGTGACCTGGCCTCCTTGTGTCCATCTCTTAAATAATCCCCAGAGGTATTCATTCTCTCCAGGAATTGTATGTATAAACAAACCATAGTTCTTTTTGTTATTTCTTTAAATACTTTGTGTTTTGAACTAATTGTCCTCTGACCATATATGAATGAATAAGTTAATGAATGAATGAATAAAAATGTATTTTAAAATCCTTACTATAAGCATTTTGATAAGATCTAGAATTACAAAGAGAAATCATGACAACCCTTGATCAAAAGGAATTCACAACTTAATTGGTAGAGATAACACATAAAAGAAAGTTCTTCCAATACAGATAGAAAGGTCCTGAAGTCTTAGGGGCAGAGAAGTGGGTTAGAGTCATAAAGTCATGAAAATACTCCTCCTGAAATGTTTTTAGGTTAATATAAAAATATGTATGTTTTCATTATCCTAATATGAGAAATTCCACTTCTTCCATAAAGCCTTTGTTGATTAAAGGAAAGAACCATCACATAAAACTCTTAACCCCCTTTATCTTGAGCATCTAGATCTCATTTAGATCATTCTAAATAGGTCCTCAAACTTTGAGGTAGCTCTGTAGTAACCAAGAGGCAGTCATAATCCTGGGAGAACTGAGCCACATTAATATTGATGAAGAGACGAAGACTGGTCCTGGGACTTCATTATTTTAGGTGATTACCAGATGAGGAAATATCTTCCACCAATACAGATTAGAATCTCCTCTGAGACATAAAGTCTTGAAGAATTACCTAAACCCTGAAAGATAAAGGCATATATTAGAGGAATCTTAAACCCATTTCTTTTTCTCAGGTCACTAATCTTTTATCCTTCATGGTACATGAAATGATTGATCCTTTTATTTGTGTGTATACAGTATGTGTATATACATGTACCTGCATATACATATACTTATATATGTATATATACACTGAGATATATATCAGCACCTTCTGACTCCTTTTCCATCTGTCTGCCACATCAGAAGAAGAAGTGAGGGCTATTTTAATTTTTCTTTCAGAGGCTTCCATGGACAAAGAATTCATCACCAAATGGTCACCATATTGGTAAAAAGCCTCTCTATACACACTTAGTCTGTTCCCTTAAACACACACACACACATACAGTTTTGTTGGGACTATATTGAAAAACTTTCTAACTGGGTAGACTCTCCTGGGGAGTGGCTGAAAGAGCCATTGAGAATACGAGTTACCCCTACACTACAAGGAGGCATTGGAATAGAATTTTGTAAAAGGTTTTATGTGTGAATATAAAATATATGATTTTAAATATGTAGAGAGAAACATAAAAATACATTTATATACATATGTGTAAAACATATGTATATAGGAGGAGTAAGGATTGCTTATTCCTTTTTTTGTTTGTTTTTATTATTATTATTATTTGTCTAGAAGTTACAGAACTGGCTCCACCAAGAGATTTATCTCCTGTGTCATGACAGAGAACCCACAGTTCAAATGTCACTTTGTTCATGAAGCCTTAGTGTCTCCCTTCAGAAAGAAGGACATATTCTTTCTTTCCCCTAAACACTCTGGGTCTCTATCTTATGGCACTTATTTTCTGCTTTGTATAATACTTAATTGTGTAGTTGAGATAGCTAGGATAATGTGCTTGGCCTGGAGTCAGGAAAACTTGAATTCAAATGTGACCTCATAAACTAATTAGCTGTGTGACTCTGGGCAAGTCATTTAATCCCTACTTGTCTCAGTTTCCTCATCTGTAAATTGAAGAAACAATAGCAACTACTTCCCTGAGTTGTTGTAAGGATCAAAAAAGATAAATAATGGTGAAGCATTTAGCCCAAGTTTGGGCATATAGTAAGACTTATATAAATGCTATCTGGTATTGTTACTAATTGTTAGCCTTTCTATTAGATTTTAAGCTTCTGGAGCACAGCTCCTTGTGTTGCCTTTTTCTCCATTATACCCCATTATCAATCAAGCAACAAGTATGTATTGAATTCCTACAATATTCCAAGCACTGGAGATATAAAAACAAAAGCTCTTGCCTTTAAGTAGCTTATATTCTAATGGGAAACACCAAATGCACACACATACATACATATGTGTATGGGTATATATGGATAGATAGATATAGCTATATGCATGTATACACTTATATGCAAATATATGTATAAAATGTATATGTATATTTATATAGAAAAGCTATCTTGTATCTGCTTTGTATATGCATATATAATATATATTTATGAGTGTGCATATGCAAGGTATTCTTTGTATACATATGTTTATAATATATATTTATATGTATTATACATTTATATTATATATGTATATAAAAGATAACAAAGTAGCTTTGCAAGGGAAGGTACTATCAGCCGGTGAAAACAGAAAAGGCTTTACATAGAAAATAGAACTTGAGTTGAGTTTTGAAGAAACCAGGGCTTCAAAGAGTTGAAGGTGAGGAAAGAACTAATTCCATTTATGGGAACAGAAATGCAAGAAGGATTATCTGTCAGGTGTGACATATAGTATGTAGCCCTGCATATAGTAGATCCATAAACATTTATTGAATGAATGAATATCAAGTTTTCAATGTTTCCTGTCTCTTCCATCTGCTACCTCTATAATCCTAGCTTTCATCACTCTTTGCTGGACTGCTGCATTGCTTTGTAGTTCCTAAATTCAGTTTCTTCCCTTTCAAATCCATCTTGTAAATCATTGCCAGATTAATCCAAAGATCTCAACAAGCTAGAATTATAGGCCAAACCTTATAATATGAAATTTAATAGAAATAAATTTGTAATTGGTTTCAAAAACATCAACTGCCCAAGAATAGGATTAGAGAAACATGGAAAGAAAACAGCTCATATGAAAAAGGCCTGAGGGTTCTCATGTACTGCAAATTCAATATAAGTCAGCAGTGTGATCACACAGCCAAAAAAACTAATGGGTTATTGGTTAGATTACATTAATAAAAGTAGAATGTTCAGAATGAAAGAAAAATGAGTCCCATTTTAATTCTGTTCTGTTCAGACCACACCTGCTGTAAGTCCTGCTGACATTCACATTCCAGGAAGGATACTGATAAGTTGAAATACATCCATACAGAAGAAGGTAACCAAGATGGTAGAAAAACTAAGTGTTTTCAGCCTGGAGAAAATTATACTTAAGAAAGACATCACAAAGTAATAGGGGTAATATTTTGCTATTCTTACAATGCAACAGATGTTGGCACTTAAACAACAATGATTTTCATGGCAGTCTTTTTACTTATGCTAGTCCTTAGCACTAGTCCCATGAAACAATGTTACTTGTTGCCTTTGGGCACACAATAAAACCAATTCTTCCATTTCCTTTATTTGTTTCTTTTGTATAAAAAAAAATCTGAATTTAAATACTATAAAAGAGCACTTCCATACACACAGAACACACAAAGCAGAATAAGAATTCTGCAGTAAACTGTACACCTTTTCATATCACGTTTTTAAAATTTTATATAAGAAATTCTGTAGGTTATTTTCTTTTTTTAATAATAGCTTTTTATTTTATTTTTTTATTTTTTTGCTTTTTGCTGAGGCAATTGAGGTTAAGTGACTTGCCCAGGGTCACACAGCTAGGGAATGTTGCGCCACCTAGCTGCCCCTAGCTTTTTATTTTCAAAATACATGCAAAGATAATTTTCAACATTCACCTTTGCAAAACTTTGTGTTCTAAATGTTTCCCTTCTCCCTCCCCCTCAGTTCCCTCCTCTATATGCAAGTAATCAAATATAGGTTAAACAAGTTCAATTCTTCTAAATATATTTCCACATTTATCATGCTACACAATAAAAATCAGATCAAAAAGGAAACAACAATTAGAAAGAAAAAAAGCAAACAACAATAACAACAAAAAAGTGAAAATACTATGTTGTGATCCACATTTAGAACCCCATAGTTCTCTCTCTGGATGCAGATGGCTCTATCCCAAGTCTATCAGAATTGGCCTGAATTACCTCATTGTTGAAAAGAGCCAAATCCATCACAGTTGATCATCATATGATCTTATTGTTGCAACAATAAGATCATATGATGATCAACCACTTTGCTTAATATTAGTTCATGTAAGTCTCTCTGGGTCTCTCTGAAATCATCCTGCTGATCATTTCTTATAGGACAATAATATTCTATAATATCCAATTACCACAATTTATTCAGTAATTCTCTAACTGATGGGTATCTGATGGTTTTCAATTTTTTTTTATCATTCACTACATCATATGACCAGAAATGGCTTTAAATTCTTCATCTGAAAATTATCTGTTCATATCCTTTGACCATTTATCAATTGGAGAATAGATTGGATTCTTCTAAATTTGAGGCAATTCTTTATATATTTTAGAAACGAGGCCTTTATTGGAACTCTTGGAAGTAAAAAAATTTCCCCTACTTTTCTGCTTCCCTTCTAATCTTGGCTACATTGGTTTTGTTTGTACAAAAGCCTTTTGATTTAATATAACCAAAATCATCCATCTTGCATTTCATAATGTTCTATGGTTCTTCTTTGGCCATAAATTCCTTCCTTCTCCACAGATCTGAGAGGCAGAGTATCCTGCAGGTTATTTTGAAAACTGTCCTTGTCTCTTCTTCCTGATGAAACTTCCTTCTATTCTCTTATGTGCAGTTTTAACAATGCTAGAATAACTCTCTTTTTCTTGAATTGACTACTCCTAATCTCTCTCTTCCCAGTCCTGACTCTTCTCATATAATGAAAATGGAAAGAAAATAAAGAAAAACATTGTAACAAATAAGCATAGTCAAGTAAAAGGGATCTACTCATTAGCTGTGTCTAAAAATATATGTAACAATAAATGCACCATGAGGACATTCACTGAGAGGAGATAGTTAATATGTAATTAAGAGGCACATTAGAGTCAAAAGTATCAGTTTAAATCCAGTCTTAGATACTTAGTAACTATAGAACCTTGGATAAGTAAATCATTAAATCTCTGCTTGCCTCAGTTGCTTCAACTGTAAAATGAGGATAAATAATCCTGGAAGGGTTGTTAGAGGCATAAAATAATATTTGTAAAGCACTTAGCACAGTGTAGCACTTGGCATATAGTAGGCATTTAATAAATCCTTCCTTCCTTCCTTTCTTTATCAGAGATCCTCTGGAGTTGGTCATTTCATTGACCAGAGGTAATAAGTCTTTCAAAGTCTCTTCTTTACAAAGTTGCTGTCCTGAATAAATTGTGTTCTGCTCACTTTATTCTGGGACAGTTTGGTATTCCCTAAAATTGTCTCCCTTAAAATTTTTTAGTGTGCAATAATATTCATTAGATTCAATATGTTTAGTCATGCTCCCAGATCTATAAGAAGCAATCTAAAGTATTCTCTTATGTTATTTTTTTTCCTCTTTCCTCTTTTAATTTCTTATTTCAGTATCAAGAATTTTTTTTTTCTTAGTTATGCTTTTTTAGTGATCTTTTTAATGCCCCTCTCAGTTGTGGATGTTTCCCAGATGAGTTCTATAGTTTTACATCAAATTCTTTTTTGGGTAGTCCAAGGGGAGGAAGGAGGGATTTATGCTCCTCTGTCTAATTAAGATAACAATGAGGTTCATCTGAATCCCATTACCTCAACAGCTTCTACTTTTGTATATTTTTCTTCTCATACATCCTAATTATAAGACATGACAAGTTCTGCCCCCTTCTTTGTCCTTTCTATATTAATGGATTTTTTTTATCCTCCCATCTCTTTTTTCCTTTTAAAACACTGAAGATAGAATCTTTCTACCCACAGGACTTTTTTTTTCTTATTTAAGTCCCTCAATACTCTTTGAAGACACTCACACTGGGAAAGAACACTTGCTTTTTTGTTCCTCTGTTAAAATTCTAGCACTATATCATCATACAACACCTATCTATTCAAGCAAATTCATATTTCTAGATTTCTCTCATTTCTTGTTTTCGTGTTTCAAAGTTCCTTCTCATTTCTGGTCTTTCCATCAAAAATCCATTTCCTTCTTATAGGATTATATTCATTTTTGCAGTTTGTTATTCTTGGTTAGAAGCCTGTGTTTTTTGAATTTTGGAATATTCTAAATCAAGAATTCCTCTGGTATTTAATAGAAGCTACCAGCACTTGTGTGATCCTTCTGTGAGCCTTAGTATGTCACCTGCTTCTTTCTGGATGCTTGCAATAATTTTTTGTTAACATGAAAGCTATAGATTTTGAATATGATATTCCTAAGACTTTTCTTTGGGAGGTTTTTTTTTTTTTTCAGTAGGTGATTAGCAGATTCTTTCTATCCCCCTTTCCCCCTCTGATTCTAATAGATCTGGGTCTGTTTCATTTATGCTTTCTTTTTTAAAAAATTGTTTATGAGGCAATCAGGTTTAAGTGACTAATCACATAGTAAGTGTTAAATGTCTGAGGTCACATTTGAATTCAGTTTCTCCTGACTTCAGGGCCAGTGCTCTACCTAGTGTTGCAAACTACCTGCCCCTCATTTATGATTTCCTGAAAATATAATACCCAGTCTTTTTTAAAAATTTTGTTTTTAGAGAGTTTATTGATTCTCACAACATCTGTCCTTCCCTTATTTTCCAGGTCAGTATTTTAATTTTGTTTGATTTACAAAATCTTTTGATTTCATTCTTATATTTCTTATTGTCTTATGGAGTTATTGATTTTTATTTGGTCAATTCTGATTTTCAGAGAGTCCATTTTGGGGGTAAAGTTATTTTTCTTCTAAGCTATTTATTCTCTTTCTAATTATTTCCTCTAATAATTTTCTAATCATTTTCCTTTTTTTCATTTTTTTCTTGCACTTATTCCAAGTATTCATGCAGACCCTGATGAAAGTCCATTTTTGCTCCCTGTAAGTCATATGTATAGTTTTGTACCTCTCTCTTCTTTGAGGGAGACTCCAGATTTCTAGTGATTTTTGAACAGTTGAGAGTGGTTTTGTTTGTTTGTTTGTTTTTTGATTTTCTAATCTGTATTGATGGGAGAACTTTCCTCAACTGGAAGTCCCTTTTATTAATGAAGTAAGAAGTCCTTTTCTATTTTTACATTAACAGTAATGCCATTCAGCTCCCTCATAAGTATGGTAGTTTCTTGGCCACTGAACTGGTTTTTCAAATATTGAATACAAGTTTAGAGTGACAATTAAACTAAAGATGATCTGAAAGCTGGGCCATCTTAGCAACCCCTTTCCCCTTTCCTTCCTGTTCCAGACTAACACTGTCCCTAAAAGTAACTGGAAACCGTTTTGTATTTTTCTTTGTTTCATGGGTTGCCATGGCCAAAGACAAGTGACCTGACACTGGGAATGGGCTTTTATGTACTTAACAAATTTTGTCCTCAGATGGCAGTTTCAGTCTTTTGCCAGGACCATACTTAACCATTTCAGTATAGTAGAACCTACTTAAGCTTGTTTATCTTTTGAGAGCCTACATTCACCTCCATACCCTTCAAATATTAGAATCATGACTTAATGGAAGTATATTCTTGGAACACTTTTATGCTTTAAACTTACAACATTCCTTAGTTCCCTAAATTTATATTATATTGCTAAAGCTAGGTGGCATTTTTGTTAGAGTGCTGGATCTTGAGTCAGGAAAAATGAGTTCAAATCCAGCCTAAGATGGTTAAGCAACTATGTGACTCTGGGCAATTCACTTAATTTCTGCCTACCTCAGTTTCCTCATCTGTAAAACACTTAACTCTCAGGGTTATTCTAAGGATAAAATAATGTTTATAAAGCATTTTACAAACCTTAAAGCACTAAACAAATGTTAGATATTTTTCTTTTTTTTACTGGGTAAAGTACTTTATGAATAAAAATGTGTAATGCCAGAACATAAGTGCATAGGATTTAGAACTAGAAAGTATATTTCATGTCAACTCAGTTTTTGTTTTTAAGCAGAGAAAAAACCTGAGACACAAATAAGGAAAGTGAGCCTAGGTTTACACTATAATAATAATAAAACCTAACATTTGCGTCAAATTTTAACCAGTACTAAGCCTGCACTGACAAAGCAGAACTATATACACCTAAACAACATATAGAATTACACTGGAAAAACAGGTCACTGACAGGAACTTAAGGAATTCTTGGTCCCAGAACAATTCACTTAGAGAAGAATGAGGTGGTACATAGGACAGTGTGCCCCCAGTGTACCCACATTTAGAAAGTCAATAGGTTCAATCCAGAGCTGATGATTGCCAACCCTAGGAAAAGGTGGATGAATGAGAAAGGGTGGACCCTCCTAGAAAAGTAACATGGTAATGGAAGGCTGACTGGGAGAAGGGAACAGAGCTGACAGTAGGTAATAGCTGAGGAAGGACTATAAATCACACAGATAGAAGAGACTATTGCTAAAGGAAATACCTCTTCCTCTGCTTTACCTGTGGGAGCAAAACCCTGGCCATTTTGCCTTAGTTAGGAATCCAGCTTCTGATCTGAGGCAATATTAGCCTTTTAATAACTTTTAATGGTTTTGAAAAAATATGACTATCATTATGGGCATTCTTTCTATAATTTGTGAACTGCTTTGGCCCAAAATTCATCACCCTTTTTGCAATGAGCTTCTCAGTAATTATAATTAGACTGATTGTCTATTGATTATTAATCTCTTATACAACCTTAAGTTGAAGCATTTCCAGTTTATTAAAAACTGTTAAGAATTTCTGCTTCACTAGCACAACCTTTGACAACCCACAATCATCTCCTTGTCACAGTGCAGCAATCAGTTAGGACTGAGGGTAGAATTTTTATGTTCACAAAACAGGGGATTCAAAAGTGGTGAATGTATACCTGTAAAAACAAAATAGAAATCTCAAATCTGGCTTACTATTTGGTATGTGCTCCCCAAGCCACATGCTATTAACATTCTAACAAATGCTTCTGAAAGAGATTTATCTTCCATTCAGTGGCTTGGCAGAAGAAAAAAAGGAAGATGGGGAACAGTTATTCCAGTAATGTTGCAAAGATAAATCAAAGGGGATGTCTTTTCCATCAGGAAAGCCTTGGAAAGGAGAGGCATAGATGGTTTGGAAAACCAAAGTTAAACTATTTCATGTCATTGGCAATCCCTATAATTAAGAAGGCTACAACCCTTTATTTTGTACCATGGTGTTCTCAGTGAAGTGTGTTCTTGGAATCTGCTAGGAACTGGTTTCCATGCTTGAGTTTAGTAGAGACTTGGGAGATCAAATGGTCTATAGTCAGTAAATCACTAACTGCACATTGGGTTAGCACTGTCCTGGCATCTAGGGGGTAGCCTTTTAGTCACCATGACAACCTATCTTTGATGGGAAACTTGTTCAGTTAAATTAAAAATAGCTGAAGCATATCACTGTGCTGTAGTGACATGTTAGGCTTAAAGCTACAATTACATCCTGGCTAACCCAAGATCTAGTCTGTCTCTGAGTATCCTAAAAATGTAACACCAAAAAGAGCAGGCACTAAAAACCACACATAAGGGTTGAGGATCTCTGGTTTTAGATTTCCTGTTTGTATCCCCTATATTTTAAAAGAATGGATACCTGACCCTAGGATGTAATTGGCTACAATCACACTATGCTGAATACACTTATCTTATCTGAGATGGAGTTGAAGTGAGAAAGTACATGATGGTTGTATGTGTCTGCCTCCTATTACCAAAACTACCATTATAGTTAGCTCTTACCCAAGATATCAGAATAATTAGATCCCTTTTAAAAACTCCAACAGGACTAGGAAGATCATAGTACTTATTTATGTAATTCTTTTCTAATTACATTTATAACATTATATTCAAATGGGAACCATAATTTGGGAATGATATTGCTCAGCTGAATTGTATTCAGAGGGTGACAACCAAAACACTGAAGAACCTTGCCATTGAGTCATATAGGAGCCAAAGGAACTAGGGGCTTAGGTAGAAGCATGACAACTGGCTTCTGATATTCAAATGGATAATAGATATGATCAGCCTCTAAAAACATAAAGAGGAATTATAGCTGCAAATTGAAAGGAAATAAATTTAAGCTTGACATATGGGAAATATTCCTAATGATTACAGTTATCTCAAAATAGAATGTACTGCTTCTGAAGTCTTTTATCATTGTACAGTTTTAGGTAGAAAATGGACAGCTATTTTCTAGAGATGTTATAGAGGAATTCCTGATTAAGATATAGTTTGGACTCCTCAACATTTGAGGTCTTTTCCATCTTCTAAGTGTAAATTATTCCACTGCATCTTTCAAATAAAGCATACCACAGCAGTTAGAGAGTAGTGATTTTTGGCTGAAAGGTGGCAAGGGAACTTCTAAAGCATTTTACTATTTGAAGTCATACACACCCAAAATTTTTTTTTAAAGTCTCAAGACTCATATATTTAGAGGTATATAGAAGCCATCAAATCCTACTCTTTCATTTTATAGACCAGGAAACTGAGAAATTAATTGATGTGTCCAGGTGAAATTGTCACCATGTTTGAAACAGGATTTGAGCCTAGGTCATCAAGTCTAGCATTGTAGTCACTACTCCACCAAGTTTCTTTAAAACACATCATCTAGGGGCAGCTAGGTGGCACAGTGGTTAGAGCACCAGCCCTGAAGTCAGGAGGACCTGAGTTCAAATCTGGTCTCAGACACTTCCCAGCTGTCTGACCCTGGGCAAGTCACTTAACCCCAATTGCCTAAGCAAAAAATAAAAAATAAAAATAAAATAAAAAATAAAATAAAACACACCATCTAGATAGTCACTTACTGTTACTGTTGAATATGCATTTTCCACTTCCAGTTTTGTTTAGTCATTTTTAAATTGTGTCTCACTCTTTGTGATCCCTTTTGGGGTTTTCTTGGCAAAGATATTGGAGATTTGCCCTTTCCTTGTTCAGCACATTTTATAGATGAGGGAACTGAGATAGAGTTAAGTGACCTTCCCAAGATCACACAGCTCTTCCATCCAAATAGCACGATCACCCTCAAGAATGATCAAGAATGACTGTTGACATCTTCTTTGTACCAGATTCAGGAGGTTAGGGATATGTTCTCAAGCTACTTATATTTTTAATAGTAAAATGAATTCCCTAAGTATACTATGTTAGGGATTATTCTATTTTCTAGGGAACAATATAGTAGTTTTTCTCCTTGAATATGGCTTCAGGGCTGGATCAGAAGGTTGGATCAGGAGACATTGCTATTGCTAGATAGAGAAGTAGGTAAATAGACACTAGATGCATGAGAGCTAGATAGACAAATAAATAGATATGATATATGATATGATAAAGATATAGATGATGATATAGCATTATATACAGATCTATACAAATATCTCTCTATACAAGGTATCACAAAAGTCTTAGTAAAATGTTAGGCTATTAAAGATTGCCATTGATTCTCTATTCACTGCTCTAGGTACTGTTCCTTTATTTTCAAATTGAACTATTGGAGATTACATACAACTAAAAAGAAAGACTCCCCAGGAGGAGCATATGCAAACATGTCATCACAATTTAGGTTTTCTGCCTCAGCAAGAAGTCCTGCAATCTTTATTTCCTAAAGGTCATTTTATAATTGCCTAGCATGAAAGGGAAGTAGAAGAATGGAACCACTGGAAAAAACCAGAATCTTTTAGTGGAAAAAACTCTGGCCTTAGAATCAAGGGGACCTGGGATTCTAATCCCCACTCTGTCACTGACCAGCTGTGTGACCTTTTAATTCCCAGTGTATAATTGACTAGCTGGGTGATTCTCATCTAGATCGTTCTCAGCCCTACTCCTCCACATTGGATATCATCCTCTTTTCCACTGAATCCTCTGATATGCTCATTCTTTTGTTAACAACCTCTCCTTTATACTCTATTTTCATGGGATAACAGAAATCTGATTCTCCCCAGAAGACAAGCTAGTTTAGGTAAAGCAGCAAATGCACCCTGTAGGAGAAACAGTAGGCAAATGTGCCAGATGGATCAAACCACCACCTCAGACACTGGTAGAGAGAAACCAGGAGCAAAAGCCCAAAGAAGAGCAATGTTCTCTGGCCCAGCCTTTTGATCCAGCCTTGAAGCCATTTTCAAGGGGGAAAAGTATTGTATTGTTCCCTAGAAAATAAAGTAATATGTTGCATAGTATATTTAGGGAACTTATTTTATTGTTAAAAGTATAATTAGCTTGAGGACATATTCATAATCTCCTGAACCTGGTACAAAGAAGGTGATCACCTTTCCCATCTTCACCCATGCCAGAAGTTAACTAATTGCCACCAACAGTTATCAAGCTATATACCCCAAATAATCTACTGACTTCTTAAAATCTTAGAAATCTTGTTCTTAGACTCAGATTAGACACTAGTTAAATCTATTCACTTTTATTTATGGATATGCTAGATGTCATCAATTGGCAAAAAATATGATACCATTCTACTTCACTCTGCAAAAAATTGTTTGTGTTTTTATGTTAATGTCCTATTCAGTGGAAAAATAAAGTGAAGAGAAAACAAGAAAAATATTTTCCTCTAATATATTTTCTTAAGAAATTAATATATATCTTGTTTTGTAAAGGTTACCTTGAAGAAAACTATGAGTCTTTTAGATGTCAAAAGGAAAAAACAAAAACTTGGGAAAACAGCCTCAAACAAATTAACCCGTGTTCTTTTTTAAAAATGTAAATGTATAACCAATACTAGGAATAAAACAGCAGATATTATAATTTGTGAAACTTATAAGTGATGGGAATAAAGGTATCAAAGGCAAGTATTAAAATAGCTGAGTAAGTCAGTTATGAAGTCTGCCAAGGAAAGAACAGAGACTGACTGAGATGTAGATAAAGATTGAAAAAGATGAAATACTAATCACCATAAGCAAGTTCTGAAGACAGTTTTCTCTAACATAGTATGACAGAGAATATGAAGACAGCCACATGGAATATTGTAAATGAATTCTAGGACAAAGCCCCCAAATCTATGCCACCAACAAAAATCTCCTCTATTTTTCTATGTCTTTGTTTCTCTTTTTCTGTTCCAATCTGCTTTCTCTCCCTTCCTCTTTTTTCTTTATCTGTCTTTCCCCACCTCTCTTTGTTTTCTATGTCTATGCATATTTATTTGCATGTCAGTGTCTCTCTTCTCTTTCTCTCATTTTTTTTTGCTGTGTATCTTTCCCTCTCTTTCTCTGTTTTTCCTTCTCCGTCCTTTCTTTTCCTTTCTCTATTTCCATCAGTCTTTTTCTGTCTGTTTCTTTGACTTGGTCTCATGAACACACACACACACACACACACACACACACACACACACACACACACTGGAACATTTACAATACTTCCCTTATCCAAAGTACCTTCATTGCTATGACAGGCTATGAAGAGAAAACAGAAGCAGTGACTAGTTCTGAATCACCAATGCTGTTACCTTCTTTAGGGTAATTTACCTCCACAGAACTTTAACTAGAACAGGATATAAGACTTTGCAGCAACACAAGAAATTTAGAGGGGACCAAAAGTATTATCAGAAACCGCTGCCCTGATCATGTAATATAAAGAGTTCGCAGCTTGATGAGTAAAGAAATCAGTGTGGTAAATAAGATTTGGAATCCAAATCCTACCTCAACCACTAACTAGTTAGTTATATGACTCCAGGCAGATCACTTAAGCCCTTTGAGCTTCAATTTCTTCTTCCGTAAAATGGGGATAATAATAGCACTGAGATGACAATTATTGTGAGAATCAGATGAAGTATGATAAAGCCCCTTACAAGTCTTGTTACTATGTAAACATGAATAATTTTTATTATTACAAGAAAATGACAGTTTCTATGGAAGGCCAGAGTAGGTCATATCTCAGGCAATTTTTCCAGGTCTAAATCCTATTAGCTATTTTTGTTTATGGGGTTTTGGACTTTGTTGGGAATATTATACTGGGAGGCTGAATCTTAAGTCATCAGGTTTGGTGCATTATGGTTAACTATCCAAACTCAATTGAGATTGATCTACACCAAAAAAATATGTTCTGCTATGATAGAGGATATATATCTTTAGGGAGAGACTAAAATCAAAGCAACTAGCTCCTAAAATTATATATATATACATATAATTTATATATATATACATATTCTATATAGAATATATATCTAGAATATACATATATTCTAATATATTATACATATAATATATATACACACACATATATATATACATACCCACACACACAAATACACATATATAATTCTATATAATATAATTCTAGGAGCTAGTTGCCCTGATTCCAGTCTCTCTCCCTATTCTAATACTTTTTTTTTTTTTTTGCTTTTTGCTAAGGCAATTGGAGTTAAGTGACTTGCCCAGGGTCACATAGCTAGGGAATGTTGTGTCTGAGACCAGATTTGAACTCAGGTCCTCCTGACTTCAGGGCTGGTGCTCTATCCACTGCACCACCTAGCTGCCACTATTCTAATACATCTCTCACAGAAGTGACTACCAAAATGACCAGGTCAATCCCATGCTCCAAAGTCTATGATGACTCCCTCTTGCCTCCAGATAAATTCTTCAGCCTGGTATTTAATGTAGTGCACAAATTGACTGCAATATAGCATTCCAAACTAATCTCACATTGCTCCTCTTCACACATTCTACATCCTGGACAAATTGGACTATTTGCTTTTCCCTAAAATTCAGCATATTGTCTTTCATCTCCAGTCATTTATACAAACCAGTAACCATTCCTTCTTATTTCTTTACCAATCAGGATTCCTGACTAATTCAAGGCTCATCTTGGACATTGCTTCCTCTATGAAGACTTTCCCAGTTCATCTGTTGCTAATGTTCTCTTTAATCAAGTTACCTCCTATGCATATATCTGTACACATCTTTCATCCAGTTACCTTCCATGCATATATCTGTACACATACTGTATACCCTCTTCACCCCACCTCCAATAAAAATGTAAAAATACATAAGCTACTTGAAATCAGGGAATGTTTCATTTTTGCCCTTTTATCTTCTATACCTAGTTCAGAACTTTACACGTGGGTCTTTAAAAGTTCTTATTGGATTGAATTGAGTAGAAAATCTAAGATCCTACCTATTTTATGCACTTCCTGAAATATCAGAAGAATCAAAGTGGTTGTAAAAAATGACTGATGAGGAGATAAAAATAGCAAGAGCTATTAGGAAATCTGGTGGGATAATTAATCTAGATAGCAATATAGCTTGACATACTATACTATTACATCAGAGATATAGTTGCACAGCTATTTAATGATTGGATTTATGGATTTCTTAAAGTCTTCTAGTCTAACTCCCTTATTTAACAGAGGTCCAGAGATTTTAATGACCCATTGTTCCTCTAAAAGTCAATTCTGGGCTTTCTTCTCCTTTCCTTCAATACCTTACTATACACAGTTACTAATAGTGTTCTAATTGCCAGATATGATAGTCTTTTCTCAGCCTTCCTTCTTCTAGACTTTTTTTGCAATTTTTGTCACTGGCAAATACTGAGAAATTTTGATTCTCTATCCTTTTTCTAGATTCCATTATAACAATTATACTTCTCTCTGTGCTTGTCATTGCAACAATTCATCTTTTCCACATATATTCCATAACATGTTTCAAATGCAAAAGTCCTGACTTATTTTTACTATTTCATTTGAGTTCACTTGCTTTCATTGACATATAGAGAAGTATATTACTCAAAATAGTAAATTATCTCTGAATTTCATTGTAAAATGGATTCCTCCTGAAAAGATTTCCCGCAAATTTCTCATCTCATTCTTCATGGCCAGAGACTCTTTAACTTGAATCAAAGAGAATAGCCTTTACCTGGAATCAATGTCTCATCAGCTTCCTAATCTTTTTCTTCAGTGACCTCTTTTCCTATATTTTGGGAGTCATTTCATTTTTGAGCTTGTAGATTTTGATCCATTGGTACCTCACTGATAAGCTACTGAAGTAGGGGTTTGAGCTGTGCTAAAGAAGAGGCATAAACAGCAAGGTATTCATGGCCAAAAGCTATTTGTGTGGGGAATATTATCTTGATCATGTTTGATTCAGATTCAGCCAATGGGAAAAGGCTCAGGGTATAAAAGGAAATTAGCTACTGTGAAGAGCACCATAAAGTAAATTCATAATGGGAAGACCTGAAGATTATATACTCTAACACAATGGATGACATCTGATAGAAATAAATAATGAACTGGAAGCAAAAAATTAAGTGAAACCAAAAAATATGGGAGTGTCAAAATTATAAAGAAAAATGGATAGTATATAGTGGGCAACTTATAACTATATATGTTTTCCATGGATTAAATAGAAAGAGGAAAAAATCTTCACTCACTACTCCTTTTTCATTCCAAAAATTTGCATTTCTATTTTGAAAAGATTATTTCTATTTAGGAATATAGCCTATGAAAGCTTCCCAAATCAAATAATATCTAAGACCCTGTTGCCTCAAAATAAACCCTCATTGCTTTCCATAAGAACCTATCTTTTGAATTTGGAAGCAGCATTGTATATGGAAAAGCCCTGTCCTAGGAGCTTGGTTGAAACCAAGAAGAGCTGTTGATGGAATATGGAGCAACTATTTCTGTTTTCTTACTTATAATTGGCTTTATGTTTTGAGGATTCCATCACTGGAAATGTTTTTTTTTCTATGTATCAGTCAGATACTTATTAAGCTTTTGTCCTTCGCTCTCAAAGAGGACCAAGGGATCAGGGAAGACTGTGATATGCAAGTGAATCAGATTTAAGTGAGGGAGAGCTGAGCACAGTCACCTGCCTTACTTTCCTCTCCAGAGCCATCTGAGTTCAGTGGCAAGATATAGATCAAGGAGACTGGAGATGGCACCTACTTTGTGTCAGAAACAGGATGAAGAAGAAGGAATTTTTATTTAACTTCCAATTCTTACTTTGGAAAGTACTTCATAAATTAAAGTTCAAATAAGATACTGTACATAAAGAATTTCTGTGAGGATCAAGTGAGATAAAAATGTAGAGTAGTTAGGAAAACAAGTGCATGTGTATATGCATACCATATTTATTGATACAATTTAATCTGTGTAAGTAGTTCCTAGTGAGGAAGTCTTCCAACCAATATAGATCAGTAACCTCTATGACTTATAGTCTTACAGTCACTGAGAGGGTCACTTAATCAATATATTTTAGAGGTGGGATTTGAACCCTGTCCTTCTGACTTGAAGACCAAGCCTCTATCCACTCATCATATTGCCCCTCTCTCCCTATATTATTATCATTTTCACAATTACATAGAGAATAAAAATATGAATGTTACCTGGGATGAGCAAAATGATGTCATTAGCATCTTATGAATATATTAGCTTGGGTTAGTTTATCAATTCACAACCCAATTCTTGAAAAAAGGATTGCAAGGTAAACTACTAATAAACATATCAAAAGACTGGCACAAGTCAGAAGATTTAGGGCACATTTTCAATTCAAACTTTTATTTCAAAATAAACATTTATTAAGTGCTTGCTATGTGTCAGATTTTATGTTAAAGTGTAGAGATACAAATTAGGAAATGAGATAGTCCCTGCCCTCAAAAAGCTTGAAATCTAAAAGGGAAGACAACACACAAAAGGGAGCTGAAAAGAAGTTTACCAGGAGGTACTGGACCCAATACTGATTAAAACCAAGGGAAGCTGCTGATGGAACATAGAGCAACTACTTCTGTTTCCTTACTCATCACTGTCTTCGTTTTGGCGATTCCATCATTAAAAATGTTTCTTTCTATATATCAGTCAAACGCCTATTAAGCACTTACTTTGTGTCAGAAACTGTGCTAAGCTCTGGATATATAAAGAAATGTACAATCCCTTCCTTCAAGGAGGTCACAATCTAATTGGGGAATAACATATAAATAACTTTGTATAGACAAGCTAAATTCAGAGTAAATGGGAGGTAACCTCAGAGGCAAGGTATGGATGAGCAGTTGGGATTATGGAAGTTGACTAGATACAGTTTCTTGCAGAAGATAGGACTAAAGCTAAATTCTGGAGGAAAGTAGGGAAGCCAGGAGGCAGGGATGAAGAGGGAAAGTATTTCACAAGTGGTGATAGCTAAAGAAAAGGGATAGAGTTGGGAAATGAACTGTTGTTTATGAGGAACAACAAAGCTATCGCTTCTGGTCTGTAGAGTATATGAAGGGGAGTATGATGGAAACACTGGAAAGGTAGAACAGGAATAGATTGTGAAGGGCTTTAAATTCTCAACAATGAATTTTATATTTGATCCTAGAGGTAATATTGAACCATTGCAAATTATTGAATGAATGAGGAAGTGACACTTGAAGAAAATCGCTTAGGCAGCTGAGTGGATGATGGACTAGAATGATGGGAGAGACTTAGGATAGGGAAACTAACTAGAAGATCATTGTAGCAGTCCAGGTGTGAAACAATGAGGACCTGAAGCAGGGTGGCAGTTCTGTGAGTAGAAAGAAGGGTTAGCATGAGGAGAAGTGTTATGAAAGTTGAAATAACAAAACATGGCAATAGATTAAATATGTGGGGTGAATGTGAGTGAAAAATTGAGGATAGTACCAAGGTTTTGAGTCTGCTGGGAAGATAGAGTGCTCTTAATAGGAATAGGGAAGTTGGGTATTTGAACACTTGAGTACTTCCTTCAATGCTAATTAGACAGTGTCTATTTTCCTTAGTACAAGTCAAGTGACTAAATAAGCTAAGCCAAAATGTTTAGGAATGATCAGTAAGTATGTAGTGCTTATTCTCCATAGGGTTATTCCTTGTGCTTTTAACTAATTAGGATCAGGGGTGTTTTTGCTGACTTATGGTACTTGAACCTTTACAAAAAGCTTTTATCTCCTTCAGAGTGGCTAGTCCCCTAATTGTGCCTGGCAACCTCTTACTGGCGACTTCTCCAATGATGTGTGTGCTTCAGGCACTCCAAAGTTCAGGAATCCTATAACTCAGAGCCAAGATAATACAAGTGCTCCTGCCTTGTTCTGTTTGATTTAATGGGTTAGTGGTAAATAGCATTATTAACTCTAAGCCCTTCCTTATCTGTAAGATGAAATAATGAACTCCCTTTTAAATCTATGATCCTAAGTTATTACCATCACTCTCAGCAAAGGTGTACTGTAGCAAAAGTGAATGGATGATTTCCAGAAGAAAGTGATCTATTTATTTTCTCAGTCAGTCACTTCCGTAAGCATGTGCTGAAAAGTGATTAAGATACAGAACTATTGTTTTAAAACTTGGACACAAATCTTGAAGAAGTCTCTTAAGTTAGTTCAGGACTAAGTTCCTTTTCTAGGATGCTGTCAGAAGGATTTTATTTTATTTTTTATTTGCAAAATGTATGCAGGGGTGATTTTTCAACACTGACCCCTGCAAAACTTTCTGTTCCAAATTTTTCCCTTCTCCCCACCCCTTCCCCTAGATGGCAGGTAGCCCAATACATGTTAACTATGTTAAAATATATGATAAATCCAATATATGTATACATATTTATACAGTTATCTTGCTGTACAAGAAAAATAGGATCTAGAAAGAAAAAAACCCAAGAAGGAAAACAAAATGCAAGCAAACATCAACAGAAAGCGTGAAAATGCTATGTTGTGGTCCACACTCAGATCCCACAGGCCTCTGTCTGGGTGTATAAAGGATTTTATTTTGAATGATAATATATGCTGGAAAAAAAGCAAAATTTATGAGACTCAAAAATAGGTATTCACATTCTAGCGTCCAGGTATTATCGTTGAATGTAGATGCCCTATTCTTTCTGTAAAGACTGACTGGAAGAAATCAAAATCAGCAGGAATAGGTTGTGTGGACACTCCCCGGTTGCTGACAACTTAATATATGTGTCACCAAGGAAGGGACTGAGGGCCAAGTAAGTGATCACTTAATTTCTAAATTAAAGGGGACCAATACGTACTACTGCTTCAAGAGAATCAGGGTTCTCCCTGGCTAACACCAACTATTCAAGGAGTTGGAACATCCATGCTTTACTTTGTTTTGGCCCTATAGAACTCTGCTCTATGAAGGAGGAGTGTATGGGTGCATAAGGATGGTTAAGGAGGCCAGGAAATAATTAGCTTCTCATTCTCTTCCAATCATTCCCAGAATAACTCTCACATCAGGGATTTCCTGGTTCAAAAGGTTTAGCCCCTCTTTGCCAAATTTTAATTAGTCTCTTTGGGAATTCTATTTAAGTAGAGAGTATATTTTAGTCAGGGTCTTTGTAAGGACCAATCTAGTGTAACATGCATACAAGGATTAATGCAAACTTACAAACTGAGAATGAGAGAACTTGACTTTCCCACAATATTCAGGCAGAACCTAAAAAAATAGGGAAAGACAGGTTTCTTCTTCCTTAAACATTTATGGAATTGTAAGCACTGGAGATTATAGTTTTAGAGCTGGATGGGATTTTAGGCATCAATTAGAATAACCTCAGTTTACAAATGAAGAAACAGGTACAAATGGATTATTTGTCCAAGTTCTCATGACAAATGAAAGAGCTTCAATGAAAATGCCAGTTCTCTGATTACAAATCTGTTTTTGTTCAACCACTTCTATTTCCTGTATATCATATGGACATTGCCCTCAAGGGGCTTATAATCCATTTCAAAGCTTCTTAAAATATGAATTGAAGCTCCACAATAGGGTTGTGTAACTGAAAGTGGAGATCATATGATACCAAAATATTGATCAACTCTGAAAAATGTTGAAGATGCTCTATGTCCTGCAGCATCAAATATTCATCCAAGATTTAATTCTTTATGTAAAAATAAATAAGCACATCCATCTCATTATCATGCAAATTTGCTTTCAGCTTTAATCAATGTAAAATCATATGCACACCAAAGAATTGTTTTAAAATAAATTCTTTATGATTTATTATCAGTAAATCTTTGATTTGTATATATATATTTTAGATATTTCTATTTTCAGATAACTGGATATATAAACTTTCTCTGGCAATAAAAAGAGTCATAAGTATAAAAAGTTTAAGAAGCCCTGACCTATTTGGTTTGACAAGGTGTAAAAAGAGACAAAAAAAGTAAAATAGTATTGCTTTGTGGCCAAAGAGTGATACAAAAAGAGAGTATCATAGGAATTCAGAAGATGGAGAGATTATTGCAAATTGAGGCTTTCAGAAGTGAAATGGGAGATCTACACTTGAAGAAAGGGTTAGATTTAGATATATGAAAGGGAGGAGAAAGACATTCCAGTCCAGATGGAACAGTAGATAGTGCTGGACTTGGAACCAGAAAGATCTGGATTCATATCCTGCCTTAGATACTAATTGAATGGCCCTGGGGAAATCATTTAATCTCATAGCTTCAGTATCCTCATCTATAAAATGGGGATAAAAACAACACCTACTTTAAAGAGTTGTTGTGAAGATTAAGTGAGCTAATATTTTATAGTTTGCAAATAAAGCATTAAATAAATTTAACTGTTATTACACAAGATGTCCCAAAAAACTTAGTGAAGTGATGAACAATTATTATACATTTAAGCACTGATAGCTCAAAACAACACCAAGACTTTTGGAAGGTCATATATATTGACTATTATCACATATTTATTTATAATTTCTATGTGTATGTTACTGTACCAATAATTAGATCCATTGTAAAACTTACCAAATTTAATTTTTAAATGGTGAGATACACATGAAATAATATTTGATTCAAGAGTTGCTAGTAGATTTTAGTGAATAGAAAAGTGTTACAGATAAATTTGTGCTTTAGGAAAATCTCATGGTTAGTGAGGAAAAGAGTAAATGGTAGAAGGGAAAGACTTGAGACAGGGAACCTAATAAAAAGGTCATAATAAGAAAAAAAGTGGTGATGGTCATAACTATAGTGGGGGCAGTGGGAAAACAGTAAAGGGAGCAGATACTGAAAGATATGAAAGTAGATTCAGCAAGGATTAGTGACTGATTATGCGTAAGAAGGAAAAAATAAAAAGATATGGATTATAAATTAATCAGATGGATTCAAAACTAGTTATAGGTCCAGAATTAGAGATGTTACTCATGGTTCAATACCAATGAGTCAGGAAGTCTCTAGTGGAGCACCCCAGGAAGGTGTGCTTGAACCTCTTTCTTTTTTTTTTCAGTTTTAGATATATATTTTTTTAATTTTTTTAGTTTTATTTGCATAACATATGTGTGGGTAATTCTTCAACAATAATCCTTACATAGCTTTCTGTTACAAATTTTGCCCCCAACTCCCCACCCCTCCCCTAGATGGCAGGATATCCACTACATGTTAATTATGTTAAAATACTGGCAAATCGAATATATGCATACATATTTCCAAACTTATCATTGTTGTGCAAGAAAAATCTTATCTACACAAAAGATATATCAGATAAAGGAAACACAATGTAAGCAAACATCAATCAAGGAGTATGAGAATGTTATGTTGTGGTCCACATTTCACATCCCTCTCTCTCGGTGTATATGGCTTTCTTCAGTGAACAATTGGAGGTGGTTTGAAACATTTCATTGTTGAAGAGAGCCATGTCCATCAGAACTGAACGTCATATAGTACTGTTGTTGCCGTGTATAATGATCTCCTGGTTCTGCTCATTTCACTCACCATCAGTTCATGTAAGTCTCTCCAAGCCTCTCTGAAATCATCTTGCTGGTCATTTCTTACAGAACAATAATATTCCATAATATTCATATACCATAATTTATTCAGCCATTCTCCAATTGAAGGGCATCTATTCAATTTCCAGTTTCTAGCCACTACAAAAACCTCTTTCTTTTTTTTTAAGGGTTTTTTGTTTGTTTGTTTTTTGCTGAGACAATTGGGGATTAAGTAAATTGCCCAGGGTCACACACCTAGGAAGTGTTAAATGTCTGAGATCCTCCTGACTTCAAGGCTGTTCTATCCACTACACCACCTAGCTACTCCCTCTTTCTTTTTCTTAAATAGCTTTTTATTTTCAAAATATATTCAAAAATAGTTTTCAACATTCACTCTTTTTTTTTAAATTAAAGCTTTTTATATGCATAACATATGTATGGGTAGTTCCTCAGCACTGATCTTTACAAAGCTTTCCGTTACAAATTTTACTCCCAGTCCCCTCCCCTCCCCTAGATGGCAGGAAGTCCACTATATGGTAATAATGTTAAAATACTTGACAAGTTGTTGTGCAAGAAAAATCCTATCTACAAGAAAAAAAAATCAGAGAAAGGAAACACAATGCAAGCAAACATCGATAGAGACCATGAAAATGTTATGTTGTGGTCCACATTTCATATACCTCTCTCTGGGTATATATGGTTTTCTTCACTGAACAACTGGAACTGGTTTGAGACATTTCTTTGTTGCAGAGAGCCATGTCCATCAAAGTTGATCATCATGTAATATTGTTGTTGCTGGGTATAATGATCACCTGATTTTGCTCGTTTCACTCAGCATCAGTTCATGCAAGTCTCTCCAGGCTCTCTGAAATTGTCTTGCTGGTCGTTTCTTACGGAGCAATAATATTTCATAACATTCATATACCATAATTTATTCAGCCATTCTCCAATTGATGGGCATCCATTCAGTTTCCAGTTTCTAGCCACTACAAAAAGGGCTGCCACAAACATTCTTGCACATGTGAGGCCCTTTCCCTCCTCTAAGATCTCTTTGGGATATAAGCCCAATAGGAACATTGCTGGGTCAAAGGGTATGCACAGTTTGATAACTTTTTGAGCATAGCTCCAAATTGCTCTCCAGAATGGTTGGATCCATTCACAGTTCCACCAACAATGTATTAGTGTCCCAGCTTTCCCACATGCCCTCCAGCATTCATCTCAACATTTACTCTTGCAAAACCTTGTGCTCCAAATTTTTTATCCCTCTCTTCCCCTAACCCCCTTTCCTAGACAACAAGTAATCTTATATATATATATATATACATATATATATGTATATATGTATGTATATATACATAACATATATAATTCTTCCATATTTTCACAATTATCACACAAGAGAAATCAGATCAAAAAGGAATAAAATGAGAAACAAAAAGCAAGCAAACAACAACAAAAATAGTGAAAATACTATTATGATCCACATTCAGTCTGTATAGTTCTCTTTCTGAATGCAGATGGTTCTCTCCATCACAAGTCTATTGCAATTGTCCTGAATCACCTCATTGTTGAAAAGAGCCATGGCTTGGACCTCTCCAAGTCAACAATTTTACTAATGTCTTGTATAAAAGTATAGATGGAATGCTTGTGAAATTTGTAAATAACATAAAGGACAATTTGGATGACAGACATCCAAAATGATCTTGATAGATTTGAGCCTTGGACTGAATCAAAGAAGATGAAGTTCAATAGAGATATTGTCCTTGGGTATAAAAAAATTAGTTTCACAAATATAAAATGAGAAAAAGTGTGGATAGACAGAAGTTGCTCTGAAAAAAAAGTTTGAAAAAGATTGAAAGCAAATAGCAAGCAAATAATGTGACAGTGAAAAAAAATGTTAATATGAATAATCTCTTAGTTCATTCCCCTAATTAAGAAGGGAATAACTTTCAAGAAGAGTTAGGTGACTGACCCATTGTCCTCTGCCTTTGTTATATGCAGAGTATTGTTCTCAGTTCTAGACACCATAGTATATGGAGGAGATTGATGAAATGGAGAGTCTTCATAGCAGGACAACAAAAATGGTGAAAGGCCTTAAGTCAACATCATATGAGAATCAAGATTTAGACATGTTAGAAAAGAGTAGATTTAGGAGAAATATGACAGCTGTCTTTGGGTATCTGAATGGCTTTCATGTAGTGAAGGAGAAGGGATTAGACTTGTTCTCCTTTACTCCAGAGGACAGAACATGCAGCAATGAATAAGAAGATCAAAAGAGGCAAATTTAGACTTGATGTGAGGAGAGATTTCCTATCACTTAAAGCAATCCAAAAGCTGAATGGGTCATTTGATAAACAGGAAGTCCATCCTCTCTTTTCTAATTATTACCACCTGACATACATGATACCATAAGGATGCCATTTCACTTGAGAGTTGAATTAAACTAGGTAGCCAAGGAGGTCCCTTCCAAATCACAAACTACATGATTCTGTGATTCTTTCAGTTAAGGATTAATATGCAGTTTGTTGGTTCCTCAATCAGAAGAAATGTTTAGAAGATAAGTACATGTTGGAGGAAAGAAAATCCAATTGGGTCTGAGATTCCTATGACCACCCATTATGTAAGATTCTCTTTGTCCCACCAAAACAAAATGGGCAGGAGTGAGGGTATGATTTTTCCCAATAACCCCTAAACCACATGTAAATAATTATTGGGTGTTTCTTTGGCAACAAGGGCGTGAATCATGCTTTAGGAGGTGAGGGGCTTTAGCTTCCACCCCCAATCCATTCCCAGGAAATTGCTCCATTGTCCAACTACAGAAAAAAGAAGTTCTAGGGTGTCTGATACAAAATATCCTTTCCTTAAAGGCATCTGGAAAGCTTCAGGATGTTTTTTTAGCTTTCAGATGGAAACTTTTAACTAATCTGTTAAGCACCTTGGATTGCTTTGAACCCAGCAGTGGACACCATTGACCTTCCAAGTACCAGTTATGCCTCCTTCCAGAAACGAAACTAAGCTGGACTTCTAGTGCTAGTTTTTAAATTAGATTCTTCTTTCTTGGTTTTGTTTCTTTAGCTATTTAAAAGTATAAATATTCGCATTTCTTTAATTTACACTGGAAAAAACAAATAAGGTCATGTTTCCATGTAGTCACTACACATGATAATTGGTGACTTTTAAAAATAAGTTTTATGGATGACCAGTTTTTATAGCACAATCATTTCTGGAATCTAGTCCTTCCCCTTCCTCATCAACACCCATACAGAACCAAACATTTCCCTGTAACAGAGAAAAACCATAATCCTGACTCTTTCAAAGCTTATATGCTAAATGATAGATCTATCAATTTAGCTATATAATCCAGTTAAAAAGCAATAGGCATTTATTAAGACCTATCATGTGCCAGAGATGATGTAAAACTCTAGATTGGTAACCAAAGAAATCCGATTATCCTGTGAGTATATTTGGGAGGAAGAGGTAAGTTATTTTTGAGCTTTTTTTTAGGAGAGCTGGGCAACCTAGATCTATGTTTTATTAGTGTAGGGAACTTGTGTGAAATTTTTCTCATATGACAAAGACTGTCAATTCACATGTAAAATAGTTTAGTATCTTAGGTCCTTAAGTCATATCTAATTAAAAATTTTAAAAAGTCAAGAAAACTTTTCTGTACCGAACACAGTTCTAGGCATCTAAATAGTACAAAGACAAATAAGACATCACGTGTGCCTTCATAGCATCTTACAGTTTAGTCTACTCCATGCATGGATAAATGGTCTCATAGACCCAAACTCCTAATCCTGTGCTCTTAGTTCTAAATGATAAACCAAATTCCTGGTCAAATTTCTAACAGTGAACCAATCTAGAGGGCCAAGAGCCTGTAGCTATTAGGCTACGTCAAGTGGGACCAGATGATTTCCCAAAGGGTGTGTTTGACTACAGCCAGCAGCCAGGATCTCTTGTGGCAAAAATCCCCCGACAGAAATTTCTTCTTTAATAACTTCATTTATCTCAAATGTCATCTTCTATAACAGCTGCCTAGCTACATATTTATTTACAAAATAAAGTGTTAGTTTCAGAAAATAAGAAAACTAAACATTGTAGATAGGCAAGACACAAAAGGAGGTACAGCAGAATCATTTGTTTTTTTTTAGCATAGGGATATTTCAGATGGATCCAAAGAGCACACAAATTGCACTGTGGCCAGTCTGTGATGGATTTTCCCTGCTTCCCTCTCCTTCTACAAGAATCATTTCTGGGTTTTTTGTTATTGTTGTTCTTCCTTGTTCCTCAACCCAGGATCAAAACGCAGAAATATTCTGCTTTAGGAATTTAAGGAAATAGGCATCTGCACAGGAATTTAAGGACAAAACATAATACAAAGTTTTAATGAAATGGGATGCTGGCTAAACACACACATGAAGCCTCTTTTATTAGAAAGCAATCTCAGAACATAGGAACTGACTAATAATGCAAAAATACCCTTTTATCCCTGTAACTAGAGAAAGAGATAAATACATGGCACACTGTATGCTATAACAAATTAAGGAGTTTTGCATGCAAAAAGAAACCTGTCACTTTGGTTCGTGGGTGGCAGAAAGGGGGAGTAGAGAAAATTGAAATGACAGGTTATGAAATTTCTCCATTTGCCAAGATCATTTCTCACCTTCAGGATTAAGATAACATGAAAGAAAGTAATTCATCACTATACTTCCCCCAAAATCCATGAGCACTATTTCTCTTCTCTGGGTCTGAATCGAAACTTTAAGGACTTCCTAGCCCTGCCCTGCTCTCTCACCCCTACTCCCCCACTGAGTCATTATGGTATGTTGGTCTTTGATTTACAAGGTTTGCAGTCAGGTCCCAGATCTTAGATTTATCAACTCTATGACCCAGGTAATGGAAATCACATAAGTTCTCAGAGTATGATTCCTTATCTATAACATGGGGATAATAATATTCCTGTGCCCAGTCTCCTGGAATTCAAATTATAAAAGTGCTTTGTAATTTTTGAAAGTGCCTGAATAAGAAAGCTATAAATTTTCCCTTAAGGTCACAGTTTTGTTTTGTTTTGTTTTTATTCCTTATGTCCTTTCCAATTTTCCAGTAGCTAGAACATGTCAATTGAGGACACATCTTGAAGCAGACCTGCCTTTTGGGCATAAAGAATGTGTAGTGAATAAAAAGATCCATGGCTACCTAACAATTTACAACTTCATTAATGACAATGATCACCCAGTGTAAGAACTAGATAGACCTATCAAAATATCATATTAGGGAGGATATTGTAGATTTTCTAAAGTTTAAAATTATTGCACTGGCTATCACCATCTTGGACAAAAATGTATAACAAAATATACATGTCAATGTGTAAGTCATCTTGAATTTTCTCAACATCAGTGTAACTTCTACTAGTTATTTGAAGGCTAGATTAACCACAAATTGGATCAACCACCCTAGTTGCTACTTATTAGTTTATCAACAGCTACTTTAGCAACTGACTGAAAATAGTACTGCTGTAACCACTCAAGAAGTGTGTAGCAGGTGTTTCATCACTCTGAAGAAATGAGGGGTTCAAAGAGTTCTTGCCACAAAAAGAGATAGGTGAAACAGAATTTTGGAACATTGCCAAAAATGGAAACTCCCTCAATCATAAGAACCACCTGCTCCAGAGCTTGAGCAAATAAAAATTCCTTTCCCCTTCCCTGATGCAAGGATCTTTCCTACAAAGTGCTTCTAGCTTATAATCTTTTTCACTCTCTCAAACTATGGAAATTCATCCTTGGGATAGCTATCAAAAGTCTTCCATAGGTGTGACTTAAGATGTCTGCTTAGTAATCCTGTTATTCCTTTTTTGATTCAATCAAAGAGGTATGTATATACCTCATAGTTGGATTAGATATCTTCAAAGTTAGTTAATTCTTCATAAACATCTTCTATTTGTACGAAGGTCATATAATCCAATCTCCTTTTCTAAAAAGAAAAGGAAAAAAGGAATGAAGAGAGAGAGAAAGAGAGAGACAGAAAGACAGGGACAGAGAGACAGAGAAAGAGAGAGGGGGGGCAAGGAGGGAGGGAGGGAGGGAAGGAAGGAAGGAAGGAAGGAAGGAAGGAAGAAATCTGAGAAAGAAAGAAATAAAGAGAGCTTCAAAATTTTGAAATAGTTTATCCAAAGTCACAAATAAAGGCTAATAGAGCTGGGATTCAAAGTCAGGTCCTCTTGCTCCTTATCCAACATTCTTTCTTCATTGTATTGCTCTAGTCTCCTCTATGAAATTCACAATTCTGTGAAAAACACATTCTAGATGTGCCGCTTTCTCAGTCTGAACTCTGTTCCTTTATTTTTATAACTATCTAGGAAAATGGAAATAGCCACCTTTTTTGATACTTCAAAGACATAATCCTTCACTTGGCTGATGATATGTCTTCGAATCAGGTTTTGCTGAGATAAATTGAGTGCTTTTCAGGAGAATCTAAGCAGACATCTTCTATCTAAATGGCTAGCTACCCTAATCTAATCCTCTACTCTAAGAGGTTACCCCCTAGGAAGTCAGTAGGTAACATGCAGCACTTTCAGATATCTTTGCCAATAGTTTTTCAAAATAAATGTAACTATAACAAGTTCCTTCATGGGCAAAGGGCCCTTATTAACTACAGAGAATTGTCTTGTCAATCTAACAAAAAAACACACACACGTGTGTGTGTGTGTGTGTGTGTGCTGTCATTCCTTAACATTTGGGCATTTACCTTACCTTTTGCAATTTCAAGCATTTGAAAGATTTTACTAGTAATCTTATGTTTACTTTCTCATTAACAACCAGGCATATTCCCAGCTATATGCAATAGAAAAAAAAATGAAAGGCATAATGGATGTAAGTTTGTGGAGTATCTGTTATCCTACTAGACTGCTGACCAACTAGATTACATTTTCAGGGTTAAATGTCAACTCATCTCTCCTATCTTCCTATTCTCTGAGACCATTAAGGTCTCAGATATCAATTGGCACACAAAGCAGGTATTGCTGGTAGATTATTTGAAGATAGTGCATCTTTCATGATCTCCAGGACCATCTATCAGCTCTGAAGTACAGAGAGTTGGAGGTGTCATTGACAGTGTCAGTGTCAGCAGCAACTAAATTCCCAACAATAACTCCCTAGGTTCCTATAGGGTGGCCATGGTAGTATAGTATATAAGTGCAATACCTTCATATTGTCATCTGACACAGGAAAAGATAAGATTCGGGCTAAAAGAAATTTATTTTAAAGAATTTTACTTGCTGTATGCCATTTATGGTACTATAGATTTCATGTTATAAAAAGTAAATATTATCTATAATCAATTTTAGTTGAAATATTAACACAAAAAGCCACAGAATTCTAGTGAGTTACTGGCAAAAATATTTTTCATATTACCAATTTTATTTTAGATACTGAATTTTATGGGTTATTTCATGGTTACTATGTCAAGAAAAGTACATATTATCAAGAAAAGTACATATTACCAGAATTGGTATTTTATTATAAAGAAAAAGTATAAAATAAAAACTCTTTTCAGCAATCAATACTGAAAGTCTACAGTTTGGGGCTGTTGTATGAAGCAAGATGCAGGAAAAGACCAGTTTCTATAGAGGATGGGCTGCTGCTGCCAGAACACTGTCTAATTTTGGACTGTTCTCTGCACTGCTCACCATTGTCCCATTGGGGCTGTCTTCTCTGTTCTATCACTACTGGATATTTTCTGAGGCTCTCTCAAGTTGACTTAGAAGGATAGATGCTTTACCCCTTTATTTTGCTGCTCTACGTTATTTTGTGGTGATTTTCTGTTTGTGGAGGAGATCTGGAGAGCCTGGAAATTTCTGACCTACTCTAACATCCTTGGATGCCAGAATGCATCCTTTACACTAGATTATCCCCAGCTGAAAGAATTCCTAGTTATGGCTCTGATTGTGTGAGAACTCTCAAGCAGTTCCCTCAGGGATACATAATAATCCCACATGGCACAATTAGGGAAGAGTTAAGATCTAAATGGTCTGGTCCTAGACACAAAGGCAAAAGCAGCTCAGAGAAGGGAGAATTCAACCAGATTGTTCTAGCTAGTAAATCCTCATGAAGAAATGGAACTCGAGCAATTTTGTAGAAAAAAAACATTTCTTCTTCAATATTTCAAGAATCCCAGCTTTCATGGGTATAAGTACTCTTTTCACAGGTTGCTCATAGCCCTTTATTAATTAATTGTGTAGATAAACAATATCACGCCTTATAACCAACCTGATGATGATCTTCACTAAACTCAAATGAATAGTCTCATAGACACAATCCATTGGAGGACCTGTATTTAAAGTCTTTCCAGTGTTTGCAATATACCAGCATAGCCTTTGGAACCCAAAATTATTTCTTCATTATAAAGAGATACTAGCCTAGGACTTTTTTTTTTCTGTTATTCAACCATTTTAGTTGCATCCAATTTTTTGTGGTCCCTCTGGGGTTTTGGAGTGGTTTGACATTTCTTTCTCTAATTTATTATATGTGTGTGTATATATATATATATGTGTGTGTGTGTGTGTGTGTGTGTGTGTGTATAAACATATAATGAATTAGAGAAAGAAATGTCAAACCACTCCAAAACCCCAGAGGGACCA
>JAJPUD010000453.1:92786-113386 GCA_023553655.1 Myrmecobius fasciatus | reverse complement strand
AAGGAAGGAAGGAAGGAAGGAAGGAAGGAAGAAATCTGAGAAAGAAAGAAATAAAGAGAGCTTCAAAATTTTGAAATAGTTTATCCAAAGTCACAAATAAAGGCTAATAGAGCTGGGATTCAAAGTCAGGTCCTCTTGCTCCTTATCCAACATTCTTTCTTCATTGTATTGCTCTAGTCTCCTCTATGAAATTCACAATTCTGTGAAAAACACATTCTAGATGTGCCGCTTTCTCAGTCTGAACTCTGTTCCTTTATTTTTATAACTATCTAGGAAAATGGAAATAGCCACCTTTTTTGATACTTCAAAGACATAATCCTTCACTTGGCTGATGATATGTCTTCGAATCAGGTTTTGCTGAGATAAATTGAGTGCTTTTCAGGAGAATCTAAGCAGACATCTTCTATCTAAATGGCTAGCTACCCTAATCTAATCCTCTACTCTAAGAGGTTACCCCCTAGGAAGTCAGTAGGTAACATGCAGCACTTTCAGATATCTTTGCCAATAGTTTTTCAAAATAAATGTAACTATAACAAGTTCCTTCATGGGCAAAGGGCCCTTATTAACTACAGAGAATTGTCTTGTCAATCTAACAAAAAAACACACACACGTGTGTGTGTGTGTGTGTGTGTGCTGTCATTCCTTAACATTTGGGCATTTACCTTACCTTTTGCAATTTCAAGCATTTGAAAGATTTTACTAGTAATCTTATGTTTACTTTCTCATTAACAACCAGGCATATTCCCAGCTATATGCAATAGAAAAAAAAAATGAAAGGCATAATGGATGTAAGTTTGTGGAGTATCTGTTATCCTACTAGACTGCTGACCAACTAGATTACATTTTCAGGGTTAAATGTCAACTCATCTCTCCTATCTTCCTATTCTCTGAGACCATTAAGGTCTCAGATATCAATTGGCACACAAAGCAGGTATTGCTGGTAGATTATTTGAAGATAGTGCATCTTTCATGATCTCCAGGACCATCTATCAGCTCTGAAGTACAGAGAGTTGGAGGTGTCATTGACAGTGTCAGTGTCAGCAGCAACTAAATTCCCAACAATAACTCCCTAGGTTCCTATAGGGTGGCCATGGTAGTATAGTATATAAGTGCAATACCTTCATATTGTCATCTGACACAGGAAAAGATAAGATTCGGGCTAAAAGAAATTTATTTTAAAGAATTTTACTTGCTGTATGCCATTTATGGTACTATAGATTTCATGTTATAAAAAGTAAATATTATCTATAATCAATTTTAGTTGAAATATTAACACAAAAAGCCACAGAATTCTAGTGAGTTACTGGCAAAAATATTTTTCATATTACCAATTTTATTTTAGATACTGAATTTTATGGGTTATTTCATGGTTACTATGTCAAGAAAAGTACATATTATCAAGAAAAGTACATATTACCAGAATTGGTATTTTATTATAAAGAAAAAGTATAAAATAAAAACTCTTTTCAGCAATCAATACTGAAAGTCTACAGTTTGGGGCTGTTGTATGAAGCAAGATGCAGGAAAAGACCAGTTTCTATAGAGGATGGGCTGCTGCTGCCAGAACACTGTCTAATTTTGGACTGTTCTCTGCACTGCTCACCATTGTCCCATTGGGGCTGTCTTCTCTGTTCTATCACTACTGGATATTTTCTGAGGCTCTCTCAAGTTGACTTGCAAGGATAGATGCTTTACCCCTTTATTTTGCTGCTCTACGTTATTTTGTGGTGATTTTCTGTTTGTGGAGGAGATCTGGAGAGCCTGGAAATTTCTGACCTACTCTAACATCCTTGGATGCCAGAATGCATCCTTTACACTAGATTATCCCCAGCTGAAAGAATTCCTAGTTATGGCTCTGATTGTGTGAGAACTCTCAAGCAGTTCCCTCAGGGATACATAATAATCCCACATGGCACAATTAGGGAAGAGTTAAGATCTGAATGGTCTGGTCCTAGACACAAAGGCAAAAGCAGCTCAGAGAAGGGAGAATTCAACCAGATTGTTCTAGCTAGTAAATCCTCATGAAGAAATGGAACTCGAGCAATTTTGTAGAAAAAAAAACATTTCTTCTTCAATATTTCAAGAATCCCAGCTTTCATGGGTATAAGTACTCTTTTCACAGGTTGCTCATAGCCCTTTATTAATTAATTGTGTAGATAAACAATATCACGCCTTATAACCAACCTGATGATGATCTTCACTAAACTCAAATGAATAGTCTCATAGACATAATCCATTGGAGGACCTGTATTTAAAGTCTTTCCAGTGTTTGCAATATACCAGCATAGCCTTTGGAACCCAAAATTATTTCTTCATTATAAAGAGATACTAGCCTAGGACTTTTTTTTTTCTGTTATTCAACCATTTTAGTTGCATCCAATTTTTTGTGGTCCCTCTGGGGTTTTGGAGTGGTTTGACATTTCTTTCTCTAATTTATTATATGTGTGTGTATATATATATATATGTGTGTGTGTGTGTGTGTGTGTGTGTGTGTATAAACATATAATGAATTAGAGAAAGAAATGTGTATATAATATGTATATATACATATATGTACATTATATATATATACATATACATATATATATATGTGTATATATATATATGTGTATATATATATATATATATATATATATATATATATATATATATAAAACTGGGGCAAACAGGGTTAAGTGGCCTATCTTCCTGCCCAAGTTCATACAGCTAGTAAGTATCTGAAGTCAGATTTGAACTCAGAAAGATGAGTCTTGCTAACTCCAAGCCTAGCATTCTATCTACTCTGCCACCTAGCTGCCTCTAGACTAAGACTCAAATTGGGGCAAAAACATAAAGCATTGCAGGAAAATGATTTATTATTGTTGTAGAGAGGTTGGGTTAATAGATTTCCCCAGCACTGCAGAAAACTACTTCATGGTCATAGCAGAATGTAGGCTGAAATAGAAGCACTCTTGAATTTATAAAAAAGAGTACAACATAAATGGATTTTGAAGTGTGAAGTGATTCTATCATTGTTCATCCATGAACTACCAGCCCTTTATGAAGGTATCATAATGTACCAAGCTTTTCTCTGGGTTGTTAACTGAAACATAGCCAGGAGAATGTGGAAGATGTCTAGAGCATAATAACAAAGGAAAAGAGAAAAGGAGATCATTCTATATAAGTTAAAGAAGAAAAAATCAAAAGGGTACTCAAGTAATTCAGATACATGATGAAATATGATAGGAATAGTGAATAGATCTTGTTTACATTTAAGAAAAGATTATTGTAGTAGGAGATATCAGGGTTAGAAAATAGGGGGGAAATTTCAATGATTTTGAAATACATTAAGATACATTATTAAAGGAGATTTGGGAGTTTTCTTCTCTCATAGCTTTTTTTTTAAAGATAGATCTTTCTGGAATGTTTTTCTTAATAGCTCTAGAAGCAGTGAGATGGACAGAATGACCTATTGAGGTCTCTTCTCACTCTCTTTTCAAGCTGTTGTATAGCTGATGTTGATCCAACTCAATTTCACTTTGCCAAAAGCAAACTGATGTAATTTTTCTTCTGGGATTAGAAAGTGGCAATGTGCCAAATATCCCAGTGATATCCATGTAATTTCTCTGTGGTTCATTTTGTAATCTAATCTATGGGTATTTTAATGATGAACACTTTTGCATGTGGGAGAGAGACAGGGGGAAGACAGACAGAGGGATGGAAGAGAGACAGAGGGAAGGAGGAGAGACAGAGAGAAAGGGGGGAGAGATGGAGGAAAAGGGGGGAGAGATGGAGGCAAAGGGAGGAGAGATGGAGGAAGAGGGGAGACAGAGGGAGGGGGAGAGGAAGGAGAGGAAGATTTAATATAAGAATGTTATAATTTGGCTTCTACCTAGGATTATGCATAAATTTGATGACCTAAGCAGCCTTTTTTTATACTATTGTGATTTATTGCTTATGTGTTTTCTTAAAATTTTTGTTTGTATATTTAAAGATCTCAGCGATGGGTACTTTTTCATAAATCTAAAATAATAATAAGTATACTCGCCTAGAAAGGTTTATTCATAGTTAATCCAAAGTCACTGAGTTCCCATGACAATATTTGCTTCTAATTGAGCAGGGCTCCTTTCCCCTAGTTTCTTTATATTTCTCTATTCTCTAGACATTTCTCCATCTACTCTGCCACTTTATAATTTACGAAATTATACCCCCACCGATGATCAGGAAAGAGCCTGAATTGAACAAAGGGGAGGGAAAAATGCAAATCAGTAGGATGTAAACTGAATCTAATGTAGAGACATTTGGTGTCCATTAGATTTTTGCTGGGGAATTGCCCTTTGTATGATGAAACCTTCCTAACTGAGCTGGGGGAACAGTGGATAGAATGCTGGCCTTGGAGTTAGTAAGACAGGAGTTTGAATTCTATCTCAGATCCTTAATAATTTTATGACTCTTGGTAAGTTTCCTTTGCTCACTTACTTAAAAATATATAATAATAAAGTTGCTGTTTTTAGTTGTGTCTGACTCTTTGTGACCCTATCTGGGGTTTCCTAGGCAAAGATATGGAAATGATTTGTCATTTTCTTCTTCAGCTCATTTTAAAAACAAACTGGGACAAACAGGGTTAAGTGACTAGCCCAAGGTCACACGATCAGTAAATATCTGAGGTTGGATTTGGACTCATGAAGACAAGTCTTCCTAATAAGGTAACAGATGTAAAGTGCTTTGTAATTCATTAAGCATATATAACAGGGAGGAGGAGTTTAAAAGCACAATTATGAGATATGCCCTAAAAATAAATTGCAAATATTTTACAGTTATTGTGTATGTGCTGGGAAGTTAGGGTTGGGGATGATGGGAATAGGGAGAGGTGGCAACAACCGTGCCACATGTTCTGTTCAAAGTCTATCTAATGAACATTACACAGGAGTATTTAAGCCCTATTGCAGGGGACTAGGGAAAGAAAAGCAGTGATTATTTTTTTTTTGAAATCCACCACTTAGTCATCACTTAAAAGGATCATGTTTTAATATTAAATATCCTTTTAGGACCTCTCTTGGGAAGGTTGTACTGATACACCACAGATGGAGGAATGTTCATCCCTATAATCCAGAACACATTTTCATAAAAGAAAGGGACCAGAGTCCTTCCTGCAGAGCTGCTTTGGTAAGGTTAATCAGATTTGTAGAACAATCCAGAATCAGGGATGCCAAAACCAAATCATTAAAGAAATGGAGAAATTGGAACTCGAGGTCAGATCACTATATTGGGGTCATAAACAAGGACACTGACTTTGAATGGAAGCACATGCAGGAAACAGGAAATAGGGGTGGGAATACAAATGTCAGATTTGGGTCGCCATGCCAAAATCTATTAGGCAGCAAGAGAAGAGTAAGGTAGAAAAAAAAAGGCAAGGATACCAAAGATCAGAGTGGAGAAAAGGTAGGGAAAATACCATCCATGATTCATGTTCACAGATCTAAAGAAGGCAGGGTCAAAAAGGGTGATCACTGGAGGAAGAAGCATAAAGAATTAGAATACATAGTTCTTCTTCCATTCAGAGCTATTTATAGGGGATGGAAAAAATCAGCTCTCCATTCTCTAAGGTCCTCTCATATTAATATAGGGATGGGATGACTAGAACTAAACAGTGACTCAAGAAGGCATTAGAAGGAGCTGAAAAAATGCACAAGATTATATATGGCAGTCAATACAAATTATCGGGTCTTCTCTTTAATAGGCATCTTGGTGTAATAGAGTATCAAGGTGGGGGTCAAGAATCAAATGCTTTCTTAGATATTCGTGAGATGTGTGACTTAACCTATCTGTGACTATTTCTTTATCTAAAAAACTAGGGAGTTGATGATCTCTCATGTCTTTTCCAATGCTAAAGCTATGGTCCTTACATGAATGTCCCTTAAATTGTAGTGTCCTTTTATACCCCCCCATTACTCCTCTCATTAGAATGTGCTTATTAGTATGTATTTTCATATTGTGCACTTCTAAAAATAAAGCTGGCTAGATATAGGGAATTATAAGGGCTAAACTCTATGCTCTCTTCTACCTCAACTTCAAGGATCTCCATAATTTAGGTTTCCTGGACCTATCCAATATTATTTCCTACTCCCCAATATTCCATTATTCCAGTCAAGACAATATTTTCACTGTGCCATGACTGGGTTCCCATGACAATATTTGCTTCTAATTGAGCAAGGCTTCCTTTCCCCTAGTTTCTTTGTATTTCTCTATTCTCTAGTTATTTCTCCATCTACTCAGCCACTTTATAATTTACAGAAATTATACCACCAATAATCTGTAAGCAGGACAAAGACTTTCTACAAAGTCTTGTAAAGCATAATGACTATATTGCTCTTACTGGGACAAACCATGCTTCACGTATGTCCTAAGAAGTAATGCTAGAATAAACAGTAAGAGTTCAATACCTAAATGATCACCAGGTGGAATGCAAAAAGTAGTTTTTCTAGCTTACTTCTATTGCATGCTTGATCAACTCTTAGGTACTAGGTTTGATTAATTTGTTCACAATCAACTGCTATCCACTCCTCCTCAAAGCTGTTTTTACTAAGGCTTTCTCCCTCAGGTAGAGAATATACATTTACTAAGCCACTATTATGAGCTAGACATGAGAAACAAGAAAGTCCCTGTCCTCGAGGAGCATACAATTTAATAGGGGAAAACAATAGGCAAACAACCATGTATTAAAAACCTATATCAAGGATAAATTAGATATAATCTAATTATGAGACAGGGAATCTATTATGAGAAGGGAAGTACTAGAATAAAGAAGGATCATCATTTGTCCCACTGTAGCTCTAACCTTTTCCCTAACTTTGCATGCCCAGAAAGTTTTATTCATTACATCATAGGTTGGTTCTTTACTACATTGGAAATGAAATTACAATTTAAGCCTCTCTGTAAAATTGCAATCAATGTCCATCAAGATCCCTACACCTATCATTCTATGATTTTCTCCTAATAAAGTCTGAAATCTTAGACTCTCAATAGCTGTAGCTGCTTCTGTGAAGATTTATGCTCTCACCTCCCCTAACCACTTTTACTTTAAGCCTTGTTACTCTTAAAAAAGATGAAACAATAGCCTCAAAGGCTATAGTACCAAGTACACTCAATCTCAGAATTACAATCACACCATTACGGGAAGGGGTCATTGTCTCACTACAATGACATTCACTTAGCATCATTGTATGGATGGTGACAATTATCCACTTCTATCTTCATCTTGACCCTAGAGACTTGCATTAGAATGACCATAGACACTTAGAAACTCTTCTTTTTTTATCCTGGAACCCTTCCAGCTTGAGATATCCTCTTCGTTTCAGGAATTTGGAAACAAAAGATTTTTTTTTCTCAAATCTTGGTACAATTTTAAACTTTAATAGCTTACTAAAAGCTAACAAGGCTTAAAACTGCTTTGAGAATTTTGTATGCACCCTGTAGAGTGAATAATTTCTTGAGTCCCCTTAATCACTGGTAATCAAAAATTTGAAAGTAATAGTCCCTCCCATTAAGGAAATTATTTTCTAATGAGGGTGAGAGGGATGTGAGACTAACACACAGAATAATCAATCAGTCAGTAAACATTTATTAAGTGCCTACTATGTTCCATATACTATGCTAAGTGCTAGGGATAAAAAGACAAAAAAAAATCCTATCCTCAAGGTATTTACATTTTATTAGAGGGAAAAATTGTGTCTATAAAA
Source organism: Myrmecobius fasciatus (assembly GCA_023553655.1). Taxonomy (NCBI): domain Eukaryota; kingdom Metazoa; phylum Chordata; class Mammalia; order Dasyuromorphia; family Myrmecobiidae; genus Myrmecobius; species Myrmecobius fasciatus. The sequence goes on along the minus strand of JAJPUD010000453.1, from coordinate 105,668 downwards.
TTAAATACAAAATATATGAAAAGTAATTTGAGGATAATGTAAAGCATGGTATAATGAAAACCAAAGAGAAATGCCCACAATGTGCTCTTGGAAAATCTGAGGTAGAAAAATAAAATCAGGTTTTCAAAATTATATAATAACCAAACCAACTAATTCATCAATTAGTAAATATTTATTAAGGTTTTATGATATGCCAAACCCTGGGCTAAATGCTAAGACAAAAAGGAAAACAAGTCTTGCCTTTAAGCTTACAATCCAATGTAGAAAAAAAGCATAAAAAGAAGTATATACAAGCTACAAATCAAGAGCATCCCATTAGGTATAGCCAATGCAAAACACAGGGAGATGGAGTGTCCTGTGGGAGATAGAACATGTAGACAAGTATGGTTGGATCATAGAAGGCATGGAAAAGTCACTATTATTTATAAACTAACATACAGCAAATACTGGTCCTAAATTACTCTTGAGAACCCACCTGAAAACTACTGGAACTAAAGTGTTGTCCAGATAAAATCATTAGTCATCATTGACTACATATGCCATTTATCCATAAAAATTTTAGAAAACCATTTTATGTTGACATGTTGCATAATCCTTATCTCTAAATTAAGTAAAATGAAAAGCTTAGCAAATACAGAGATGTACCACATAAAATCAAAAATACTTAGAAATATGACCATGTGATTTTTCTCATCTAGGAGTTCCCCAAGGAAATCACAGTTTTAGTTCATATTCTTATATTATTCATATGTTATTCTTAACAAACATTTATCAAACACTTACTATATTCTAGGCACTGTGCCAACTACTGGGAATATGAATGCAAAAGTCAAGAAGCAATCCCTGCCCTCAAAGACTTTATATTCTATTTAGGGGATATAATATATTTACAGACATTTCTCTTACATCTTCTTTCAGCATCTGGCATTAAATTGAGTGAATTTCCCATTTCTTCTTATGCATATGTAATAGTGGGTTCTACATCCTTCCCTATAAGCCTTTTATCTTGGAGATGCATAGTTGTTTGGAAATGTGAGGTATTCATGAAGAGTTCACTGGAACCTTGATCTTGGATTTGGCATTTTTAAACTATTTTCTGAGTACCTATCATCCAAATAAGTGGATTTATTAAAAGTTATTTCTCCCCTCATATGTAGAGTTGGTAAGAACAGTTGGTCTACATAAACATGTAGATACACATATACTTATATGCATGTACATACATACATATAGTGTGTATATCAATATACTTACACTATCTTTATCAAATTATTCTGTACTGAGGATAGTAGTATTTTTGTTCAATTCTGAGAGGAAGAGGAGAGAGGAAAGGAAGAAACTGGGGGCTCGGAGCTCATGTATCTGAGGATATACTCATTTATATTCCCCTTTTAATTTCTATCAGGTGAAAAGTTCCTTAAAATTCCCAGGATATTGACAATAAAGGAACTTGGATGGGAATTCACAAAGCCATTTAAAAAACCATGGGGACCAGCTTGGGAAAAACTAATGTTAAACAAGCAAATACTCAGTAAGTCCTCAATGTGAATCATTGAGCTAGGTGCTTCAATAAGAAGTTCTCTCATAGCTATTGGTACTATTATTGCTAGTCTCTTTAACCTTGCAGGCTGAATTCTGCTCCAGCTCTTCAATCCTAGTCATAGACAATGGTCTATACCCTTTCACTTTTGTCTATTACATGCCTGATCACTCTCTAACTTGACCCTTAGTACTTAACCTTTTAGAATATTGTAAAGCCAAGACATTAGGCAAATTTTGACAAACTAACAAAGTTTAGTGTGATATAGCAGACATAATACAGGTTTGCTAGTCAAACTTTTGTTTGAAGACTTTCAGGGATGAGGAACTCTGTTTCTCCTGAGGCAGCCCATACACTTTGGATATTTCTAATTATTAAGAATTTCTCTTTTATACAGTTGAAATCTGCCTATTTCCCCATTGTCTCTGGTCCTTCCTTTGAGGTTCAAATACAATTAGAGAATTTTCAAGCAGAGGAAAGAAAATAAGCATTCATTAAGCACCTACTACTGCTAAGTACTTTATTAATAATTAATAATTGTTATTTATTAATAATAATTGTTATCTCATTTGATCCTCAAGAATATATTACTATCCCCATTTTCCAGTTGGGGAAACTGAGGCAAAGAGAGTATTTTTTGGTAACTTATTTAGAGTTATACAGTGAGGAAGGGTCTGAGGCCAGATTTGAATTCAAGTCTTCCTGGCTTTCTATCATCTATACCACTTAGCTGCCCTAGTAGGGAAGAATTTCTGGACGCTGTTCTGTAACTTAACTATGCATCTCTGAGTCAGTTATTTGAATTATAAAGTCCTTAAAGTTCAGTACAGAGAAAAAAGCATTTAGTTTGGAGTTGGAGAATGGGTGGCACATTAACTGTATGACTGGGTCTTTTGTGTTTTTGATCAGGCAGTAAAGCAATAATCATTTATGAAACACCTACTACATGCTAGGAACTGTGCTAAGCACTGAACTTAGTGATGACCCTGTAAAAAGAGAGATGACCTCTCAGATAACTTTTTGCTCTTAATCTCTAATGTCTAAGGTCCCTTCCAAATCTAAAATTCTATGACAGTTTGTAAAAACTGCAGTACCACATGTGCTATCTCTACTGTCTCCCCTGGTTCATTTCTGATAGCCAAAGTCTGGCTTTATTAAGGTTCTTATTACAGTCTCCTCTTTCACTCCCTCCTTCCTTGTTCAGTGCAGAATAAACTTAAAGGGAAAAAAAACCCTTCAAGAATCACAAATTCCTCTGAGTATCATCAGAGATGCTCATGGGGAATATTTGTGCAGGAATGAATTATGGAAGAGCGTGAGAAAGTTTGGAAGTCTCCAAGTCCTGGTTTGGAGACTTGTAGGAATTTTCATCTGAAAGTTGGCTTGCAACTCCCTTCATTTGCAAGCATGGATGCTATTTGTATTTTACTCCTGGAACCTGTTGGTGCAAAAGCTTCCAGAGAGAACAATCCCAACCCCTTATAAAAGTCACACTATTTGAATGAAGGAATAGATGCATAAATCAGTCTCTCCAAAGTAATGGTTCAGTTGCAATGGGAGGAATTTTTCCAATCAAATATCTTTCTTTTTTTTTATTAATTTCCATGTCTATTGCTACCAATACCATTCTAAATTTATCTCTAATCCTAATTCTGACTCCAACCCTAACTAACTCTAAATTCCTCATTATTTCAAATCTAGATAACAGTAATGTCCTTGTCTAATACCAAGTTATACTAATTCAAATTCATCCTTCATGCAGCTCCTCTGTTAAATTAATTGGGAGTAGTGAGCCTGAAAAAGAAAAGATCTAGCATGACAAACAGCAGAAGAAGCATAGTGAAATAGTGAAATAGTGAAAAGAACACTGACTCTGGATTCAGAGGAACTGGGTTCAAATTCTCCCTCTAATACTTATTACCTTTGTAACTTTAAGATAGGAATTAAACTTCTTGGAGTCCCAGTTTCTTCATCAATAAAATGATAAGGTTAAATTAGGTGACCTCAACATAAATATCAAGTATTATAAATTATAATAATCATTATCAACTCTTTTTTGCTGACTTTTTTCCTGTGATCTTTCCAGTACCCCATAAGTTAAAAAAATATCTAGGCCTAAAATACCTAAGTCTACTATCCTAATCTAATGGATCAAAAGCAGAAAGGTTGTTTTTAAAATTATTTGCATAACTACAAGTTGTGATCTATTTGGTTTAACTTCATACCTGACAGATCCAGTACTCTATTTCAGAAATTCAATTACCAAACATCAAACACTATTCCTTCTTGAATCTTACAAAATTCTAGTGTCTTAAAAAAAAAGCTAACTGGTAGCTCAACATACTTATAAAATCCTAAGTGAAATATTCATAGAATCTTATGATTATCTCAATTCTGGGGATAAAGCTTATCCAAACAGAGTGGCATTTCTTAACTGATTTACTGACTTACAAAAATTTCCACAAAGTGAAAAGAAGCACTATTGACCTCTATTAAAACCCAGCCTGTGGTGAGGACTTAAGTTTCTTATCAAAATGTAGACATACTCCAGGCTTCCATGGATTTCTAAGAGTTACTTTTGGAAAATGAAGAGGAAAAGATAGCTTGTCTACTGGTGCTGCATATTGTCTATAATAATCAGGGCAAAGCAGTGCACTTTTATGACAAATGGTTTGGTATTTTTTGATAAGAACAATGATCAACATACTTAGGGCTACCTTTAGGTAACATGGTAAGATCAATAAAATTTGCTTTAAGGTAAATCTTACACTGTGGTTTATAACTCAGTGTGGTGCTCACAGTAAAAGATATCAAATATTCTGCCAAGATTTAATTCTTTATGTAAAAATAAATAAGCATATCCATGTCATTAGTACACAAATCTGATTTTATCTTTAATAAATAATAAAATTATGTGCATACCAATGAATTGTTTAAAAATAAATTTATGATTTGTTATCAGTAAATGGTTGATTTGTATACCTATTTTGTATACCTGTATATCAAGGGGTCATATAAAAATTTCTCAGTCATAAAGAGGTCATGAGTGGAAAAAAGTTTAAGAAAATCTGCTTTAAGGGACCCAGACTTTCCTCTTTTTAACCTTTTTGGGGGAATATTCTTCTTTCCTTCCTCATGCCACCAGGTCACTTTACTTTCTCCATTTGCCCCTATTAAAAGCCTATTATTTGAAAAGAATCTGATTTGAGAAACTAAGATGATGAGAATGTGGAAGCTAAGTCATAGGACATTAACCTGAAGAAAAGATTTTTGGGGAAGAGGGAGTTTCAAATGATAATAGGAAAAGTTGTTATCTTAAAAAAAATCTCAACTTTTGACATATGAAAGGATGATTAGGCTTCTTTTGCTTAGCCCAAGAGGACAAAACTAGAACCAGGTTGTCAATTAGAAAGAAGGACTTTTGGGGCAGCTAGGTGGCACAGTGGATAGAGCACCAGTCCTGAAGTCAGGAGGACCTGAGTTCAAATTTGGTTTCAGACACTTAACATTCCCTAGCTGTATGACCTTGGGCAAGTCACTTAACTTCAATTGCCTCAGCAAAAAGCAAAAAAAAAAAGAGAGAAAAAGAAGGACTTTCTAGTATTTGTAGTTGACCCATAATGACTAAGCTCATAAGGTAAAAAATAAACTCTATCTTTTCAGAGATGTTCAGACAAATGTGTTGGATGACCAACCGTGGGGACATTTTAGAAAGAAGTACTACATGGGCTCAAGGTTTGAAAAAGGTGACCTCTGACTCCATTTAAAACTAAGGTTCTATAATTTTTAGCTTAGTCAAAATTTGAATCACTGAATTACCTCTCCTTAGGCAGTATTTTCATGTAAATTATTTTCATGAAAGAAGGAATTTGTTGCTTAAGTAATTTCAACCAAGGGAGAAAGGAGGTATTTGGGAAATGCCTCAAAAATACACTGTATGCATAAGTATCATTATTATTCAAAGAAATTATTAGAAATTTAGCCTTATATTTTGGTGGGTATGTTCAGAGTTGGCCATTTACTTCCTTTGTTCTTGAAACCTTTCCCTGCTTCTTGATCCTCCATCTGTCAATTCTCTATCTATTTATAAGTTGTCTCTCCTATAAAAAATAAGTTCTCTGAAGACCTGCTTTACTTTTGAGCAAGCTCTCATTATTAGGATATTTTTTCCTGATATCAAGTTCAAATTTGCCACTGTACAAATTTCCACCTATTTTTTCTAACATTTTTCCCTCCAGAGTCAAACAGAACAAATTTTATCTCTTATCCATATGGTAACCCTTCAAATTCTCAAAAACAACTATCAGACTCCATCTCCATCCCACCCGAAGCCTTCTATTCTCTGGGCAAAATATGCCTATATTTTCATAATATATTAGTTATATATTGAAATCTATCTGCTCTCACATAACACATAAATCTCCATTGTCTTCTGAATAATTCTAATTTTATTCATTTTAAATTCTTAAGATCTATAGTGTTTTATGAATCTTAGCTATCAAATAACAACAGAAAGATATTGCCATTGAAAAAGATTAATTATTTGATTATTATTAGAAAAGTTAGAAATGATAAATCCCTGGTGATTATAGGACTAGAAAGGAATTTACATAAATCTCAGCTGTTACATAAAAACTTCATAAGACCATATATTGACACATAAAGACTTCACCAAAAAAATATAGAAAATCAAAAATACTAAGTACATAAATTACTGATCACAATGCAATAAAAATTATGTTTAACAAAGGATTCTTATAGAAAGATTCTAAAAGCAATTGCAGACTAAACAATATAATTCTAAAGAACTGTTAAGTCAAAGAACACACCGTAAAAACAATACAAAATTGCACTGAAAAAAACAAAAGGAGAATTTTGGGGATGAAGTTAATACAATTATGAGGGGAAAATTTACATCTCCAAACACTTTTATCAACAAAAGAGGAAAAGAATAAGTCACCGAATTGTATATGCAATTAAAAATCTTGAACAAAAACAAATTTTAAAATCCTCAACTAAATAACAAAAGTTTAATTGTGAAAATTAAAACAGAGACTTTATTGAAATAAAAAGATTAAGGAATTGATAAATAAAACTAGAAGTTCTTCAGCTAATAAAATAGTGAAGAGGTCATTTTTTTTCAAAATAGAGGAAAACCAAACTGTCCACATAAAAGTTGAAAATGGAGATTTTCCAATGGAAAAAATATAAATGAAATTATAAAAAACAATTTTGTCCAATTATATCATAACAAAACTGATAACTTAGAGGAAATAAATTAATACTTTCAAAAATATAAACTACCCATATCAACAAAAAGATGAGACTATTTAAATAACCCACTATCAGAAAAAGAAATTAAACAAATCATAAAATAAATTCCCATTGAAAAACTATGGCACTAAATTGAGTCAGAAGTGAATTCTATAAATGTTTGAAGAACAACTTTTAATGTTAAACTGTTAGCAATAATAAGAAAAGAAGGTACCTTTCCAATAGATTTCTATAAAACAAATATGATGTTCATAACTAAACCAAGGAGAGACAGGGAAAAAACTATGGAGCATTATCCAAACATTGAATATCTATGCAATTGCTCATACACATGTTTCATGCATATCCAGTGATAGAATTTTTTTAAATAAAATATTAGCAAGTTGGCTAAAATAGGAAAGTCTTACTCTGATTAGGTTGGGATACCAGGAATTCAAAGTTAGTCCAACACTTAAAAGGTTTATAAATGTAATAAACCATGTTAATAATAAAAATAACAATATTATAATTTTTTTTTTATTTCAGCAATAGAGGTTGTCATCTTCCCCACAAACAGGTAAGGGATTTTATGGACACAGAGATGTCAAAAAGTTACCTACACGTGGAATTGTAACAAGCTATAAAAAAAGTCAAAGGCGCTGGATGATACTTCTAGGGGTTGTCCTTCCTCCCCTCCCTATCATGCCCACAGCCCACCTTAGGATTCTCTACTCTATGGATGACTGACTGGCAGTGTTTCAGCTCTTCCCTAGCTGGGGTTGACAGGAAAGGTAGTCCCCAGAAATGATAGCCTCCAAGTCTTCATTGCCCAGGCCTACTCCTTCATATCCTTAATCCTCTGGGCAAGGACAGGACCAGTATCTTTCCTGTAATGGCTGGGAGATTTTTCTCAACCACCTCTGTTTCCCGTGTTCTCTGAGTAGTTTTTGCTCCAGGTGAATCATTCTGAATTATGACTCCATCCACAATTTCCTCTTAGCACAAGAAATATTTCTATACTTGTACAGCAAACCATCCTGCATTGAGGGAAGTTGGGTGAGGGTAAGAGAAAAAGCAACCTCTTGATGGAGAGGGAAAGAAAAACAAGAGGAAAAAAGGGTGTGTGTGTGTGTGTGTGCGCCTGCCTGCACACGTGTGTGTGGAGGTGGTGTTTACTTCCTTTGGGAAGCTTTGTCCTTTTGTCCTATTAGCACCATGAAAAGAATTTTTGTTTAAGAACTTCAGTTTAGCAGAAGGGAATTTCTCCAGGGAAACATGCTATGGGAAGCTGAAATAAGGAAGGGAAATCCTGCTTATAAATTCCTCTTTGAAGCATACTTTCTTTTTTATTAGGGAGCATTCTGAGAAATAGATTCAGGTGGAAGTCAAGGCTCCTTGAGTAATGTGGCAAAAACTTTCCACAGATTGATATATTTTTATAAAATCTAAAATATATAATTTTAAAATACCTATTAAGAAGTGGGTTGTAAGAAAAAGGACTAATATTTATGATAAATATGACACATTGAAAAGTTTTCTACTTTGAGATCAAACTGGAAACTTTTTTACCAAGCTGTTAACTCTCTTTTCATAATTTTCTCATTTCTTTCCCCTATTCCCTTTATTTATTTTCTATACTTTACCTGTTTTTCCCTGATTTTTTTACTTTAAAATTAAAAAAAAAACTTTTAGAAATCTATTTGTTTAGCTCTTCTAAGAATTCTTGTTGAATTTGTATCCTATCTTCACTTCTCTTTGAGGCTTTGCTTCTAGATATTTTCACATCACTATCTTGCAAGTTTGTATCTTAAGTTGCCCTCTCCCATAGAAGATTTTTTTTTATAACCAGGTTCTAAGTTTCTTATTTCCTCATTTTTACAGATTATTTCTTGACTTTAGACTTTGTTAAAGTTGGGCTCTCTCCACCTCTGGGAGGGATGGTTGATATGAGTTTCTGTAGTTTGATATGGAAGTGATAAGTTTTCAGTATTTGTAACATTGTGCAATTTCCAGAAAGACTTGGTCATTTCTCTCCTGCTCTGCACTCTGTTTCTTATCCATGTAGAGCTTCTACTCCCTCATGACTGTAATTGTTTCTCCCTGCCCATGAATACTCTCTTGGTACTGGGTAATAAGCTACAGAGCTTTAAAAAAAAATGACACTAGATCCTGTACCCATTGCTAACATAAAATCTCCTGGAATCTCTTTCTGATTAGATTTTCAATTATCTTACTGTCCTTGTGCATTGCATATACCTAGTCCTTCCACTGACACTGCTGCAGCCACTACTTTCAAGACCCACAACCAGTGCCACTTCCATGGTAACTAGTCTTCTGAGTTCTGAGCCAGTCCCCACTGCAGAGTCCAGAGACCTCTCTTTTTATCTGTCTAAGCTGCCTGGGGCTAGAATAATGACTGATTTTTTTTCTTTCTTGTCTTTTCTGCTCAGTATTCAGTTTGGCATTTTGTGTGTTAATTTTGTCTGAGGGGTTTTGATTGAAGTTTGGCAGTTATGTTGCTTTACTTTAACATTTCGATTCTACCCCTCAAGTTGCCATTTTTTAGATGCTCTTCACCTTATAAATATCCCTCTAACAATATGGTGCCTAGTGTTGTTGTTCATCCTTTACTTTTGAAAAGGACTAGTGACATTGTGGGATGATGCCTTTGCTTTCATGTGAATTGTATTAAGTGAAGCAGAATTTATTTTTTAGGTTCTAAGTTTGAAATTTAAAATGAGTTAAAAACCCTAACTTTAAGAGAATTTTATGAGCTGAACTTTTAAAAATAGTTCCTCTCAAGTAAGATTCATTTGCCTCTTTAATGTCTTTCATGCTCATGGGATGGAACAAGTTGGCAGTAGCAGCAAAAAGCAACACCAACCTGAAGATGTGGCAGGAGAGAAGCAAAAAGCACATAGTCCCTTTTCATAAATCTTCTTTTTTAAAAAAATCAATACTTCTTTTTGATTTACATTTGGGTTGACATGATCTTGAATGCCAACTACTTAAAGAGTACCACAAATAAGACATAGCTTTCTAGAAGAAGAGAATGTTATTTTTAAAATGGTAAACTGGAAAGAAAAAAGCTCTTCTGTTTTCCATAACAAATTAATAAGTTTCTTCTGAATTTTACTAATACTAAAAACCCTGTATTTTATTCTATTTTCCTAACATAAATCTATCAAAAGACCTTTGTTCTAACAGCCACTCTAAGCCCACATATTCATCTCATTTCTCTCATTTCACTTTGGATCATATGGTTTAAATACAAAAGGTTACCTCTCTTCTCTTGACCTTCTTTCCCCCTCCGGAGAATCACATTTTTATTCAAATGAAAATTAATTTTTTTCACTGGTGATCAAATAATACTCCTTTAAAATATGGAGTTCACAGCAAAGAGAAATTCAGGGTGGTTTCTCTTTCACATGAATCCTTTTGCAAAAGTGTTGAATGACTTCAACACTTTCTCATGTAAAACTTCAGGTTATTCTCTTACATAATGGTTGAAAAGAAGAGGAATCCACCATTAATTAACCAATGTCAATGCTCTTATCACTGAATATATCTCAGCAATTTCTTTTCCTGATCATATAAGGCAGACATAAAATTTTCCTCTGGACAAAAATCTGGAGTGTTCCCACCAGCACTGTGGTATTTGCTTTCCATTTCAGAATTGTGTTTTAATAATCTCTTTAGCCATTTTCAACTTGAAGAGTATCTAATGAAGATATTGACAGTAGATATTATTTATGGTCTGATGATTGTTTATGGCTATAAGATTTTATGACAATCAGTCTATGGAGAGTGAATTTTTATGATTAATTACACAGTGGGAAAACAGTGGAGAACAGTGGCCAGAGAGGAGTCTTCAGAGCCAGAAAGACCTGGGTTTCAAGCCTTGCCTCTGACCTATGCTACCTGTGTTACTCTGGGCATATCACGTAATTTCTCAGGACTCAAGATTTGCTCTAAAACTAAATTGCAGAGACATATAGGTCTGAATTGTTAAAGAAAGTTTCCTCATTGGCAGTTCCCTATACCAAGCTCAATTCCTATCTCCCTCCCTCAATTAAATATGAGCAAAGTGGCCACTGTAATAGAATTTTTAGCTGCTTTATCCCCTAGATTTTCTCTTCCTGCTTACTCATCTATCTGAGGTCTTACTGATGACAGTCCTTTGCTCTTCAAAGCAATGAACAAGTAATCCCTTACACTGCTACTGTAACCATCTCTTATTTACGGAGTATAGAAGCTGTTACATGTCTTTTACCCTATGTTCAGAAGGCTGAAACATAAGAAGCAAAATGGGACTTCAGTAGGAGTATGGAGATGGGGAAATAGGACTGGATAGATGGGCTCACTTCTCACTTCACTCCTTGGTTCCCCTTTCCTTTCAGAAACATGGAAGAGCAGTCCCCAACTCATTTCAAAATTAGAAATCTGGTGATTTGTCTTTGGTGTCCTTCTACCTCCTTTTTTTGGGGTCCCATTCCCCAGGTGTCCGATGCCTCATGCTTTACTTAGCTGCTTAAAGATTCCCTTTTTCAGTATTCTGTTCCAGTAAGCGCTATCTGTCCAATCATAATCTACCTGTTCTATATTTCCTTGTTGGGAAGCAATCTGGTAAATCAGTCTCTGATAAACCAATCAAAGAATTTAGTTATCTGCTGAGTACCATGTTTGCTTCTGGGAATATAAAGACAGAAATGAAAGATTATCTGCCTTTTAGGACTCTCTTTCTCTCCCTCTCCCCCCCCCCTCTCTCTCTCACACACACACACACACACACACACACACACACACACACAGACACGCTGAAAACACCCTATGGACTATTCCTTCACTTTTTATGCATTTCTCTTTTCCCCCACAATTACATTTGTGATCTTCATCTCTCTTGGATTTGTCTATAAATGTAGGCATAAATTAATAAACTTTTATGGTCACTTCCAGTCCTAAGTCTTGATATAATTAGCAAAAATAAGCAAGTGTGAACTAAGAAATGTATTTAAGGCAAAGCAATAAAAAACTTTCCATACATATGCTCTCAGTTTCCACTTTGCCAAATAAGAAGGGCAGCTTTTAAGGATCTGACAAATTGTGCTCAGGGGCTTTCACTTCTGGGCCCTAGAGCATTAGAGGATAACAGCTTGTATCCAGCAAAATAGAACTAGGTCAGTCTCCATCCTGCTTGTGCTCATGCTCTGTGCTCTGTCTTAAAGAAATTCATGCTGATATTAATCACCAGGCCTCAGCTGCCTCCTAACTAGTCCTATGAGTACCTTTTTTTATTGGTGAGTTTTCCCAGGAAGCTACATTTTAGAGATATCCCCCATATTGGCAGCCACCCCTTATTCTCTAAACTTAGTCAAAATACCTCTGACCAGGACCCTCCCTTCCATCTAGATGAATTCCCAACTATTTTCATCTCTTTTATGAGTTGTCTTCCCTCGATAGAATGTAAACTTCCTAAAGACAGGAACTGTCTTTTTTATTTTTTTTCTTCTATTTGGCTCCCCAGTGCTCCATATAGGGCCTGGCACATAGTAAGCACTTAATAAAAGCTTGGTAACTACTGAATTGTAAGACCACTCACAAACTAAGATAAAACAGCATGAGTCAGGCAACATAAGTAGTACCTTAAGAATATTCTACAAGCCATGCACATAAATACTTTCCAATGGTAATATTTCACTCAAAACCTCTATGGAGAAACTAGACTCTCAAATGCTGATAAATGTAACGAGAACTTAAGTATCTAACTAACACCCCATCCATACAAGGCCACCAGGGTCTCAGATTTAAAGTCCTTTGCATTAAGGAGGTGAACAGGCAGTTTTCAGATGAAGAAACTAAAACTATAATCATATAAAAATGTTCTAAATCACTAACAGAGAAATTCAAAATAAAACAATTCTGTGGTATCACCTCACAACTATCAGATTGGTTAATATGATGAAAAAAGGAAAATGATAGATGTTAGAGGGGATATGGGAAATCTGGGACATTATGCACTGTTGGTGGAACTGTGAACTGATCCAACTATTTTGGAGAACAATGTGAAACTATTCCCAAAGGGCTATAAA
>JAJPUD010000453.1:76231-89328 GCA_023553655.1 Myrmecobius fasciatus | reverse complement strand
GATGAGAGCACAGCTAGGTGCTGACCTAACCAAGTTAGGCTCAAGAGTTCTCCTAGACTAGTAGGAAAGGAACACCCTATGGCATAGTAGATAAGTTACTGATCTTGGGTTCAAATCCTGCTTCAGGCAATTAATAGCCATGTCAGTCAGTAAGTCAATTAATTACTCTGTACCTAATTTTCCTTGTTTGTAAAATAATGGAGTTAAATTCCATGTCCTCTAAGATGGCTTCTAGTTTTAAATCCCATGTGCTCCCCTCACACCTTCAAGATAAGAGAGAAAAAGGAGGGATTGTCAAAAGTCAAACCTCTAATTTCAGAGAGGATTGGAGAGACTTGCATGAACTGATGCTGAGTGAAATCAGCAGAACCAGGAGAACATTATACACAGCAACAAGACTATACGATGATCAATTTTGATGGACATGGTTCTCTTCAACAATGATGTGATTCAAACCAGTTGTGCTGCGATGAAGATAGTCATATACATCCAGAGAGAGGCCTGTGGGAACTGAGAGTGAACCACAACACAGCATTTTAACGCTTTCTGTGAATATTTCCATGCATTCTGTTTTCCTTCTTAGGTTGTTTTTTTTTTTTCTTCTTCTCTTTCTAGATCTGATGTTTCTTGTGCAGTAAGATAACTGTATAGATATGTATACATGTATTGTATTTGTCATATAATTTATCCTATCTAGCATGTATTAGATTACCTGTCATCTAGGGGTGGGGGGCGGGGGGAGGGAAAGGAAAAGCTTGGGAAAAAAAAGTTTTTTTGCAAAGGTCAATGTTGAAAGGTCACTCATATGTTTTGCAAATAAAAAGCTTTATTAAAAAAAAAAAGTCAAACCTCTAGAAGCCTTACTTGATATTTAGAGTGATACTAGATTCCATGCAATTATCTGTCTTCCCTCAGCTTCATCTCCTTAGATTTGAGGCAATGTTGATCTATTCTGGAACCTTGGAGATGATAAAATGTTTTTGTATAATGAAATGCCAACAGGCATTTCTATAATATTAGAAAGGATACTGACTTCCCTTTCTCCTCTTATGTTATCTTCCATCAATTTAGCATTTATCTTGTTTAGACCAATTTATGTGGATGTTCTCCCTTAGAATGTAAATTCCTTGAGGGCAGGCACTTTATTTTCCCTTTTCTTCTTATAGCCAGAATTTAGCATAGTGTCTTGCATATACTAAGTGTTTAATAAGTGTGTATTGATTAGTTGATTGATTTGATTAAATGAAAAGAAATCCATTTACCTCCTCAAGGTCATAGTTTTGAATAAAGAGGGTCTTCTGCCTCTGAATGGAAGTTGGATATGTGAAGAGTTGAGATTCAGAACAGATTGAAACTCTACAGATTACAGATTCATTCATATAGAGGTAATAATTGAGGCCATACAAGAAGATGAGATTGCCAATGAAATGAGCAACAAGGCTAAGGACAAATGCTTAGGAGAAGGAAAATGAACTAGTGAAAGAGATCAGAAAGAAATGTCATATAATCAAGGGAAAACAGGATAATTAGAATGATCACCAGAGTTAAATTCTACAAAGGATTCAGTGGTGATGAAAACTGAGAAGATGGCACTGGATTTAGAAACTAAAACATATTTGATGATGTTAGAGAATAACAATGTCCAGTCTCTGCTGGCTAGGTACCATTTTTTCTCCTCTTCATATGACTTCTTGCTCTATATCCTACTCTAATGGTGAGCCATCTACTTTAACACAGAAAATGGATTCTCTCTCACATAAGTAGATAAATCATCAGGGAAATCATTTACAGTAGAAAGACATATAACCTTGAGATCTGGTAAATGGTTTTAGGAATCTATGAATAAGTATTGCTCCCAAAAAGGTGAATAATCTAACACTTGATTAGGCAGAAGACCCTGTGGAATTTGAGGAAAATATGGAATAAGACACTTTCCTGCATGGCTCAAAAGAGAAATGAAAATTATGAGAACAGAATTTATGGCATGCATAACAAAAATGATGGACAGAATAGAAAAACTTAAATCTGCAGTGATAATTCTCACCAAGAGAGAAAAATAAATTGAGAATGTAAATATACAAAAGTGAAGGACAATCTAGAAAAAGACAATCAAAAAACATTAACATTAAAAGAAAATATGTTCTCTATGCAAGCAAAGTATGCACAAATGCATAAAGATAACTTAAGGTTCATAGGTCTTCCAGAAGAAAACAGAAAAAAAAATCTTAATATCACAATGCAGTGAGGAAAATAAAACTGCCCAGAATTTCTGAAAACAGAAAATGAAAAATGAAGTGAAGAAATTTATAGATCTTCATAAAAAACCCAAGATTGTAAATTCAGACAGATTTAAATTTAATAATTAAATTCAGAGTTCAAAATTTTAACAGTTCAATTCAGAAGCAATAAGTTCTTCAAGAGGATCAGAAGAAAGTCTTTCTGAACCTACCAGAAAATGTAAGAGGGAATGTGTCCCGAATAGCAATGGAACTCAGAATGTAGTTCAGAGTGCCCTACCCTGCAAATTTAAGCTTAACCCATACATTAAAAAGGGATATTCAATAATAAAAAGGCATTTGAGAAAATTTTTAAAAGAAAATCATACTTGGAGAGATTGTTTGACTTTTGACAATCCTAAACAGAAATGCTGAAAAATAGAATAAATGTAAGAGCCAAGAGCATCAATATTAAGAGTGACAGAATGGAGACCAGTAAGAAATTTTTTCTAAGTACATACAAGGAGACAGGGATAAAGGCCCAAGTCTAGTGGAGGTTATGAGGAAGAGGTAAGCTTGGGGAATTATGGATATAACCTAGTAGCACTCTGCCTTAAGGTAAATCAATGTTCTATTGGTTTGTTTTTGTGGGAGAGGACTTTAAGGTGGGGGAAAGGAACAGAAAGATAAAGAGGATCTGCCTGTGATGTATCCGGGTCAAAATGAGGACTAACAATAATTGTAAGGTAACCTCTGAGGTCTTAGAGCAGTCCCTGCAAGGGAATGGGTGAGAAAGAGGGAGAAGAATTGGAAGGATGGGAAAGGAAGGCGGCTTTACTTTGGTGGTAGGACAGGGTTCTACTAATGAATGAATGCTCCTAGAGGTGAAGAGAGATGGTTTGTAGAGGAAGATGAGAACTTTGCAATGGACATAGTCTGAGGGACTCAGTGTTAGAAAAATCCATTTGTCCTTCCTCAAGAAGAGGAATTTATTTTAATTACTTTCCATTAATTTTTTTAAGAAATGGTCTTATTCCTAATGACTGTCTTCTTCTCAACCTTGATCCCCTTCTCTTGTTTGATTAACCTTTGGAATTTTGCTTATTAGTTCCTTTTTCTTTCTTTCCTGCAGTTAATTAAGTCATATAATTCTCCTTGCCCCTAAATGGAAAATAATTAAAATAATATAGTATTGTGTTTAAAGCAGAAAGAATAAATTGTAATTTGAAAAAACTCAATATTAGAGATAAATGGAGAAAACTATATGTCTAACTCTGAAAACTTTAAATGTGAATAGATTAAATAATTCAACAAAAAGAAAAAGCACAAGTTGGACAAGGAAAAAAAGGCTCTACATCTGTTGATTATTACAGGAAATAGGTAAAAAAAAAGATATGCTCAAAAAACTGTGGAATGGGAAAAGATTTACTATGAATCAAGTGAAGTCAAAAAAGCAGTTGCAACCACACTATCTAACAAAGCAAAAAGAGATAGGGATAAACAAGGAAACTTCACTATGCTGAAAGGAACCATAAGTAACAAACCAATAAAAGTAAAAAACAAAAACAAAAACTATACCCTCTAAATGCCTTGCCATCTAAATTCATAAAGGAAACATCTGAGATACACGAAATCATTCATAGTAAAACTTTAGTGACAGGAGTTCCATACCACTCTCTTATTTTTGGATAAATTTAACAGAAAGATAAAAGGGAAAGTATGAAACTAAGTAAATTACCAGACAAATTAGAGTTAAAAACACTTATGAAGTCATTTAAATAGTACAAAAAAATTAACATAAAAAGGACAAACAAAAAGAATATACATATTTGTCAGCACTATTAATAGGAACTTTCACAAAAGATAACCATGTACTAAGTAGGGCACAGAGATATTGAAAACAAAAGTTAAAAGGCAGAAATAGTTAACTCATCGGTTACAATACAAATAGTAATGGGTTCTAAGACTACAAACAAAAGATACAGACTCAAATGGTAATGAGTGGTTCAAAGAACAAATATAGAAGCAATTAATAATTGAAAAAAATGATAATGAAAAAACAACTTACCAAATTTACTGGGATGCAGCTAAAGCTATCTTCAGGGAGAAATCATCTTCCTATAAGAATACATTAACAAAATAGAAAGAGTGCTTTAACAAACTGAATATGTCTTTTAAAAAAATTGGAAAGACAATAAACAAACTTAAAATAAGCACAAAAATATGGTAAAATTAGAGAAGAATTAGATAAATTAGAAGCAAAAAGCTTCATAGAAATGATAAATAAAACTAAAGCTCATCCTTTAAAAAGGCTTTAAAAAATGATAAACCCTTAGCTAATTTGATTAAAAAGAAAGCAGAAAGCCAAATCAATAAAATAACAAATGAACAACATTAAATCATAGCAAAACCAGAATCAATAAAAAGAATAACCAGAACAAAGCATGCATAATTATGTTAACAAAATTGAGAACACAGAAGAAATACAGGAATACTTTCAAAAATATAAAATACCTAAACTATCAGAAAATCAGACAGAAATAACAAATAACTCAATCTCAGGAAAGAAAAGGGATTTAATTGTAAAGTAATTCCTAAAGAAAAAAATAAGTTCTGACTGATGGATTCTCACATGTATCATCTTTTAAGAATTAAGATTCAAAATGTCTCTAAACTAAATAAAGGCATTTATTAGAATAACACATTTTATAGTCCCTTCTTTTTAAAGGAGCAGCAGCAGTAGTACTCCAGTTGGGAAATGGATGATATATAAGATATAAGTACTGAGTTGTACTATCAGCCTGAGGTTGGACTGTGACCAAATAAACACTGGGGGCTGGAGTGAGATTGGTGTTAATGGGTGCTAATAGGCCCTAAGATTACTATCAACTGGGGGTTAGAGTGTGATTGATTAGTTCAGTTGTCTTATCCAAGAGATCTTGGGAGTCTCACTGACCAGGGCATTCCTCATTAACATTCCCCCATATTTTTTGCCTACTTAACATATGCAAACTGCCCCCCTGCCTTTGCACAGGCTACTAATATACTCACTACTATGTCACCTCCATCTTTCAGAAGGGCTAAGTCCATTCAAGATCTAACTCCAATGTGATCTCCTTGGAGAAACCTTTCCCTATTTCCCCAAACATTAAGGTTTCCTTTCCAAACACTTTGTATTTATTTCATTTATATTTTGTTTGTATTTATTTGTGAACGTTCTGTGTCTCCTCTCCCTCCTTCCTTTCAGCAGCCCCAAATAAACTCTTTGAAGGGGAGGGACTGTCTCACTTTTACATTTGTATGCTCACTATCTAGCACAGTTCCAGGCACATAAAAAGATCTTAATCAGTCTTTGTGGTTAGTTGTGCTATTGAAAATTTGGGGAATTTAAGAAGAAGGGATACCCCCAAAGAAGGAAAGGGTCTCAAAATTTCTGGAAAGAGGCAAGTGAACAGGCGTATTTATACATGATTAAATCAACTTTCTTTGTATCTAGAGCCTATGAAGAGAAAAGGGGAGGAAGTAGAAATGTGAACGTTCTCCCCTGCCTACCTAGAATCATAGCTCATAGATTCATTGCTGAGAAGGATCTTGGAAGTCATCACATCAAATCCCCACACTTTACAGATGGCAACACTGAGGGCCACAGAAATAAAGGACTTTGCCAGCCCAGTCTCACACTGTTAAAGTAAATGGCAGATCAAGGATCTACTGTTTTTCGTTGTGTTTTTTTAAATGTCTTTTTTACCATCTTATCTAGAGGAAATTCTGAGTCGTTATAGGACTCAGCATTAGAAGCACCCATAGAAATAATCTAGTTTTACCTCTTCATTTTACAGGTGGGAAAACTGAGGCTTGGAGAAGTAAGGAACAATAATCACTTATCATTATCATTCTTTTTTTTTTTTTATCCTGCCTGAGGTCAAACATGAAGGGAGGGGATACTGAGACATTATAAAACTGCATTAGAGCAGTAAGCTCCTTAAAAGCAGAGACTAACTTTTGTTTTTCTTTGCATCCCTAGCACTTTAGTACAGTGCTGGCACACAGTAGGCACTAAATAAATAGTGCTTGCCTGAATGAATAACAATGAAAGTGTCCTTACACATCATTTAGACAAAATCCTTCATTTTATAGATAGGCAAAACCGATCCCAAAAGATTAAGCAACCTGTCCCTAAATATAAAGGTGCAGAAGGGCAGAGCTAGGATTCAACCTCAGATCCTCTATCTATAGATATAGTGTAACAAAAGATAAATGCTTAGGATACTTCTGTTCCTTTCCCTTATTCCTCTCTTAAGCCTTAGTTTTCTGAGCATCTATCTGATAGTCTTAACTTGTCAGGGGTCTCAGCTTTTTTTTCAGTGCTATTTTGGAAATGGGGATCATTTTCCAAAGCTCTGGCTATATCTCTTCACTAATCTTGTTTAAGTAAAGGCAGGCTGAATCTTCACATTTCTAGAACCTTCCAAATCTTTGTCTTTGGCACCCCTTGAAATAGGATGGCAAGGCTAATAACCAAAGCTGCATAGGTACCTGTTAATTAACATCTTTTGAACTGAATGGGCTCTTGGAAGATTATCTTGCCCCAAATCTCTTTTTGTAGATTAGAATCTGAGGACCAGAAAGTTGGCCAATGTGACACAGATAGATATTAATAGGGGTGCTATTGGGACCTTAGGTTCTTTGCTTCTGAATCCAGCTTTCTTTTCACTTCAATGAGAAGACTCTCAATATAATAACACCTAGAATATATTTGAACTTATTTCAAATAATGTCAGGACTTCCAAATAAGAAATATTTACCTAAGACCTTCAGTTTTGAAAAGTACTTCCTCCTCTCCCTATTTCATCTGAATCCCACAACAATCCTGTGTCACACATTAAAGATATTGTACCCATTTAAAAAAAAAAGAGACAAGTAAGGCATTTAAATGTGAAATCACAAAGCCAGTTGTTCCCTCAATCAACAGGCAATTATTAAGTGCCTATTATGTGCTACACACTGTGCTAAAGAGCTGAGGATACAAAGAAAAGCAAAAGATAGTGCCTTTTTTTTTTTCAAGGAACTCACAATCTTATGGAGGAGACAACATGCAAACAATTATGTATAAATATGTAAAAAATTAATTTGGGGCACTCTCAGAGGGAAAGCTTAACATTAAGGGGGACTGGGAAAGATTTATTTTAGAAATTTAACTTGGACTTGAAGAAGCCAAGCAAGTCAGGAGGAAAAGAAAAAGAGGGATAAGATTCTATGTACGGGGGACAGTTGAAAACAAAAAACAAATCCACAGTTAGGAAATGGAGCTATCTTGTGCAAAGAAAAGCATGGTGGCCAGTGTCATCGGACAAGAGAATACATTAGAGAAATGTATAAAAAGACTAAGAAAGTAGGAGAGGGCTAACTTGTAAAGTGCTTTGAATGCCAGATAGATTTTATATTTGATCCTGGAGGTGATAGAAAGTCAACAGAGTTGATTATGATCGTATATGGTGGTGACATGTTCGGATCTGTGTTTTTTTTTTATTAAAGCTTTATAATTTTCAAAAAAGCTTTCAGATGGGCAATTTTTCAATATTAATTCTTGCAAAACCTTGTGTTCCAATTTTCTCCCCTTTCTCCCACCCCCTTCCCTAGATGGCAAGTAACCCAATATATGTTAAACATAACAAAAATATGTTAAATTCAACATATGCATACATATTTATATAGTTATCTTGCTGCACAAGAAAAATCAAATCAAAAAGAAAGAAAATGTGAAGGAAAATAAAATGTAAGCAAACAACAACAAAAAGAGTGAAAATGCTATGTTGTCCTCCACACTCAGTTCCCACAGTCCTCTCTCTGGGTGTAGATGGCTCTCTTCATCACAAGATCATTGGAACTGGCTTGGATTATCTCATTGTTGAAAAGAGCCACATCCATCAGAACTGATCATTGTATAATCTTGTTGTTGCTGTGTACACTGATCAGATCTGTGTTTTAAAAAGATTAATTTGACAACTGAGTGATCTGATGGACTGGTATAGGGAGAGATCTGAGGAAAGAAGTCCAACCAAAAAGCAATTATGACATTCAGGCAAGAGATAATAAGATCTTGAATTAAAGTAGTGATAGTGTCAAAGGAGAGAATCATATATAGAAAGATGTTACAAAGTCATAAACATCAGAACTTGGCAGCAGATTGGATATAAAAGGTAAGAGAGTGTGAGGGGTCAAGGATAACACTTAGGTTGTGAGTCTGGGTAACCAGGAGACTGATGAAGCCATCAATAGTAAAAAGAAAGTATAAAAGGATTTAAAGGAAAAGAGAAAGAGCTCAGTTTTGGACATAGTGAGTTTAATATATCAACAAGACACCCACTTTGAGATGTCTATTAGGCAACTGGAGATACCAGTCTGGAGTTAAGAGAGGACTTAATGCTGAATAAGTAGATTTGAGAACCATTAGCATAGAAGTGGTAATTGAATCTATAAGAGCTGATAACATTACCAAGGGAAAAAAGAGAAGAGGGCCCAAAACAGAGTTCTGGGAGATCCACCATTATTAAGCATGGCCTAGATTCAGCAAAGGAAACTGGAGTAGTCAGATAAGTGGGATTAAAAACCAAGGATAAAATTATATCACAGAAACAAACCTAGAGAGAAGAGAGTATAGGTAGAAAACATCAGAGGCAGGTAAGATATGAAAGTTGATCTTCCTGCTTCGGAGTATGGTGTTCCATTTCTAGGAGCCTTTGTATAGGAGACATTTGACTTTATTCGTTGGACTTGCATTTACTAGTATCTGTTACATGTCAATTATATGCAGGTTCTGTGAAAGCCATACAAAATACTTGTTGGTTGGTTAAGCCTTCAAAGGCCTCTAACAAAACTGACAGGAGCATGAAGGAATAGTTATCATCTGAAGATCTCTGCTTGCATGTGTGATGGAGTTTGTCATGCTCCTTCAACCCAACAATGACTGAATCATGCTAGCCTATGTTTCTTCCCTACCCCCACCTCAACTGACTATACACAAGACATTCTCAGAAAGCCAGAAAACATATTTATCCCAGCAAACAGTAAAATAGAATTTGGAACGTTATATTTAGGGTAGATGTTAGAATGCACAAGAATAAACTGGCTCTTCTACTTCAGAGAAAGATAAAAATCTAAGAGAAGGACATTATCAAAGAAGTTGTTCCTAACCATTTCTGGAGGTTCAGACAATAGAAATCAAGAAACATGTTAGGAAATCAGCTTTCCCCAAAAGATAGGTTCCTGTTACCTACTTAAACCTTTCTCACTTGAACTAGTTTTTCCTGTCTATCGATCTCTTTGAAGTCTCCTCTCCCTTACAGTAGCATCCTACAGCTGTCCTTCAGGGAACTGTCCCACATCCACCCAGGGCAAGGTTATTATGCATGGAACATTTGAAGGTTGACCCTGACTAATTAGATCAGATTTTATAAAAATTATTTATATAGGTTAGTAACATAATGCCTAAATATCTGCATGACATTTCATCATTTTCAAGTGCTTTCAAGGTATTATTACCTCTATTTTATAAATGAGAAAACTGAAACCCACAAGTTTATTGTACAAGATGATGTAAGGATTGGCAAAATCAGTACTAGAGCCCAGGTCTCCTGACTCATAAAATTATTGGCTCTTAGGATTAGAGCAGGGATCAGTTTGTTTGTTTATTCATTTGCTTTGTTTTGTCCTTGCCTTTCTTCAATCCCTAATGTACAGCACAGTGCACATAGGAGGCACTTGATAAATGTTTGTCAACTTGCTTTGAGATTGTCTAACATTAAACCTACTGCATAAATTCTTAGTAATCTACCCTCTGTTTCAAAATTTCCAGAGAGAGGAAACTACCTAATAAGGCAGGCAAACCTGCTCTCTTTGCCCCTGTGTGCCCCACCACCAACACTGTTTCTTGTTGTCCTCTCCTCCTCTTTCTCATCTTTTCTCTCCCTTTCCCCTCTCATAAGCAGCTCTCAGGAGAGATGTTAAACCCCTGTTCCAAATGCTCTTTCCACTACACTGCATTGCTTATTATATTAAAGAAATAGGGCATAATGTTGAACTAAACTGTGTTTATTTTTGGATCTTCCTCTCCCTACCCTTTGTATGCCCCTTCCTTTTCACACGTCTCAAATAACCTCATTGCTTCTGAAAAGGTTTTGTTTTCTTAGATATCTCTGAAGGACTGAGAACCAGGAGAAGAATGAGAAAGAGGGTGAGGAAGTACTAAGAACCAACCATCAGCTCTTCCCTTAACTACTGACAAGACATTGGACAAATCATTTTCTCTGCATCTCAGTTTCCCCATCTATAAAATAAGAAAATAGGCTAAATCAGGACATCTTAAACTTTTTCCATTCCTTTTCACCTGTGAAATTTTTCATGACACTGATTATATAGGTACATAAAATAGGTATATAAAAATTAAACATTTACTAATAATAAATCATAATTTCACAATCCCCACCAAATGAATCCACAAAGTACAATTTAAGAAGCTGGGGGCTAGAAGATAACTTTCTCATTCTTAAATTCTAAAAATCAACTATTCTAATTCCTCACTAGGCTTAAAACTATCCTTTTTATACAATGGGGACTTTCCTCTAAAACTGAATGGAAATAGATTTCTTTTATGTGATAGGAGTGTGATGGGGAAAATAAAAAAAATTAAATGCACTGAAGTACCTCAGTAAAGAAACTACACTGAGAAACATTTTGGAAAGTGAGCAATTACCATTATCCCATCTCACCCCCAAGTTACCAGTAAGACCCAGAGTTTGCCCAGAGCAAGACTTGTCTTTTTTTCATATCTCTGAAGAATGAAACCAGAAGCTGCAAAATGGATGCTACAAAAAGAGACAGTCACATGGACTACTTGATGTCTTTGATTCTTTACCACTTAACACAAAAATGTCCCAGTTTCCTTTCCCTCTTGGGTCTGATGGGTCCGTAAAAGTCAGGGTACATTCTTTGGCCAGCAGAGGGAGCTGTGTGTATGTCTCTGGAGGAGGAAATTGAAACTCAATGCTGCCTCATCTTACAATGCTTCATTGTCAGTATTTCTTGATTATAGTAAGGGCCCGTCTTTAAATGAATAGTTTTCCCTCCCCTAGTCCAGACACCTACCCCGTGATTTCAGAGGCACCAGAAAGGACCTGTTCAGCCTTCCTTCCATCTACCTGGGCTCATCAATTCTTTTAAATGTAGAATTCTACAACAAATTTCTTTTGACTTAGGACTTCTCCTAAAAAAAAGTAGACCTTTAAGTGTTTATTATTAGTCATTTATATCTTTACATCAGTAACCTCACCACTTTTCCCACAGAGCAGATTTTGATAGAGATAGATAGGGACAGGGAGATAAAAAGAACAGTGAAACACTGAGGGGAAAAAAAAAGATGGAGGTCTTGAAGGCAAATCTTCACTCGTTTCATTAATAATAATAGTTAAGCAAGTTGTCATATATGATCGTGATAGGATGCTATTGAGTTATAAGAAATGACCAGCAGAATGTTTTCAGGAAAACTTGGGAAGACTTGCATGAACTGATACAAATTAATTCAGAATACCATAAACTGTAACAGTAATATCATACAATGATCAACTGTGAACAGGTTTAGCAATACAGTGATTCAAGGTAATTACAAAGGACTTCAAATGAAAAATGTTATCTGTTTTCAGAAAAAGAACTGCTAGAGTCTGAATGTAGACAGAAGCATAATTTTTACTTTCTTTATTGTTCTTGGATTTGGTTTTTTTGGTTTTTCTATGGTCTTTTCTTTTGCAGCATGGTTAACATGGACATATTTTATGTAACTACACATATATAATCCATGTCAAATTCTTGCCTTCTTAAGGAGGGGCAAGGGAAAACAAAAAGGGGAAGAATATGAAACCCAAAGTTTTTTTTTTTTAAGAATGTTAGCATTTTTTGCTTGCAAGTAATTGAGAAAATATAAAATTTAAAATTTTTAAATTACTTTGCTAATTTAAAAAACATGATAAAGAAAAATCCCTCATTTATTTTGTCACATGGGGAAGGTCAAGCCCTATTTCTAGTGAATGCCACAAAGACTCAAAAGTACTTGTCTCTAACATCATGAAAGAGTTTTACCTCAATATCCTTTGATAGAGGGAATAAGCAATTATATAGCATCTACTATGTTCTAGGTTCTATATTAAGTACTTTACGAATATTATTTCATGTGATCCTCACAGCAAACCAAACACTATTATCAACCACATTTTACAATTGAGGAAA
This sequence comes from Myrmecobius fasciatus, assembly GCA_023553655.1. Taxonomy (NCBI): domain Eukaryota; kingdom Metazoa; phylum Chordata; class Mammalia; order Dasyuromorphia; family Myrmecobiidae; genus Myrmecobius; species Myrmecobius fasciatus. The sequence goes on along the minus strand of JAJPUD010000453.1, from coordinate 76,834 downwards.
TTGAGGCAGAGTTGTAACTTGTCCAATTAGGGTATATCTGATGCTAGATTTTGACTCAGGTCTGACTTGAGAACCAGTGCTCTAGCTGCTGCATTATGTAACTGTCCTGCAACTCTAAATAGCGTATTCACAGGGCCCAGATACTGTATTGTAGGCTCAAGGAAGCAAATTCATAAGAAAAAAGAAAAATTTAGGCCACACATTAAGTGTAATTACTGACTAAAGCTTATTATTATTTTAAAATTATTACTCAGAACTGTTTGTAAATCTTTATATCTATTTTTTTTTCAAAAGATAAGTAGCTTAGTCTACTACAATATTGCTCCAGCTGTACCTACTCCTAATTTGAAGGATTTCCAGCAAGACATAATTGAGAGTTTCAAAGGAAGGGAGGATATGAATTACTATTTGATTTTCACTGTGGCGGGATCAGTGCAAATCTATTATATTGCTCATTCATTGAAGAAATGGAGCACAATATAGCTATTTTTCTAAGATGCCATAAGTATAATTCTCTCTCTCTCTCTCTCTCTCTCTCTCTCTCTCTCTCTTTTTTTGCTTTTTGCTGAGGCAATTGAGGTTAAGTGACTTGCCCAGAGTCAC
>JAJPUD010000453.1:14068-76131 GCA_023553655.1 Myrmecobius fasciatus | reverse complement strand
CTTTTTTTTTTTTTTTGCTTTTTGCTGAGGCAATTGAGGTTAAGTGACTTGCCCAGAGTCACACAGCTAGGGAATATTAAGTGTCTGAGACCAAATTTGAACTCAGGTCCTTCTGACTTCAGGGCTGGTACTCTATCCACTGCGCCACCTAGCTGCCTCAGTATAATTCTTTCTCAATGCAAGTAGGAAACATCTCATGATTAATTTCTGTTTGTAAGACTCACCAAATAGATAAATCAAAACATTTATTTTCTTTACAAAAAATATTTTAAAAATTTTATTTTTCCAAATACATGCAAAGATAGTTTTCAACATTCACCTTTGTAAAATCTTGTGCTTCAGTTTTTTTCTCTCTCTTTCCTCCCCCTTCCCAAGACAGCAAGCAATCTGATATAAATTAAACCTGTGCAATTCTTCTAAACAAATTTTCATATTTGCTACATTATGCAACAAAAAAATCAAAAGAAAAAAACATGAGAAAGAAAAAAACAAGCTAACAAACAACAATAAAAGTATACTATTCTTTGATCCACATTTAATCTTCATAGTTTTCTCTCTTCATTGTTGAAAAGAATCAAGTCCATCACAATTTATTATCACATAATTTTATTGTTACTATGTACAATGATCTCCTGGTTCTGCTCACTTCACTTAGTATTAGTTCATGTAATTCTTTCCAGATTTTTTCTGAAATCAGCCTGCTCATCATTTCTTATAAAACAGTATTACATTCATATATCATACTTATCTAACCATTCCACCACTGATGGGCATTCACTCAATTTCCAGTTCTTTGCCACTACAAAAAGGTCTGCTACAAACAATTCTGCACATATGGATCTTTTTTTTCCTTTTTTATTGTCTCTTTGGGATACAGACCCAGTACAGATACTGCTGGATCAAAGGGCATATAATTTTATAGTCCTTTAGACATAGTTCCAAATTGCTCTCCAAAATGGTTGGATCCTTTCACAACTCCACCAACAATGCATTAGTGTCCCAGTTTTCCTACATCACCTTCAACATTTATCATTATCTAAAAATGGATTTTCTTTATCAAAGGATTTAATGCAAAATTCTTTTAACAGTTAATTCTATCATTTCATTCTCTGGTTAACTAGTTTATATCAACTACCTGATGAGGAAAGGAATTTGGGATAAGGCAAAGTAGTAGAGAAACCTGAAAATATTTTGAGCACTTGCCAAGTGAAGACTACTCAGAAATTAAGATGAAGTAGCTGGACTTAGAAGCAGGGTGGGGATAGTTATGTCAAGAGCAAAATGAGACTTAATTGACCAAAATCTGATGCCCAGAAGATTTTTTTTTCATGAACAGTTACCAAATTATTTTAATGAACAGGCAGAGTGGATAACTATAGAATAGGTACAATTTAAGGGACAATCTGGAAAATCTATCTTGCTTCCCCCATAAATACTAGGCAAAATGCTTTCAGTCTGAGGGGGCATTTCTTTGGATGAGTCATTTGTCTAAGATCTAGTAAAGGCCAATTCATGAAGTCACTGCTAGTCATTTGTACTTCAGCATGGTTAGCTATCAAAGTCATTTACCAGACAGAATAAGATATATTATAGGAAGGTTTTGATGAAAAGATGAGAGAAAAAAAATATCCAGAGAAACAAGGTAGGCTTGTGTAGGCAGGCATCTCGTTGCTGGGTACAGTATATGGAGACATGGATTTCTTGAGATATAGCCAAAATGGAACACACAGAAAAAAGAGGAAAGGAAAAGTAAGTGCACTTAATTTGAAATTTTACCTGATATGGCTCCTGGCATAAATCAAAATATACTTGTACTTTTACACTAAAGATCAGAGGAAAGCATAGTTTCCTATGTCTAGAAAATAAAATTATAAATTCTTATCTTATTCATCAGCCTACCCACAGGAAATTCAAGAGCATCATGAATTTCTCTTTTATTGGCCTAGTTTGTGGAATCTTCTGGCTAAGACACATGTTCCAGGCAAGCATTGTTATACTAGGGTTCCCAACAGCTCAAGCAGTGAGAAGGAATCACAGAGTTCTGGAGTATTAGATATGGGAGGGACAACACACATGTCCAGTCCTGCCCACTTGTTTTATAGACGAAAAACCAATTGCGTTCCAGAGAAATCTAGTTCCAACATTTTCAGCTGAATTCTTGAGAACTAGTTCAATATTTCATTTCAATTTGACATGGATTTACTGAGTATCTACTAGATACAAGATTCAGTCATAGATGTTGGGAAAAGAAAGAGAAATAGAAATAAAATCTGCTCTCAGGGAACTTAGGTTCTATTGTTTTTTGTTTTTGTTTTTGTTTTTTTCCTGGATATAGCCAGTGGTTTAGGATGACTCACCAAAAGCCCTCTTGCTAAAAGTATCTCTGCCATGAGCTAGCCATATTGTCTAAAACAATCACATACCTGGAGGCTAAATCACTGACCCTGATATTTAAAAACCTTGGAGCTACAATTTAATGACAAATATCACCTAGTAACATCTTAATTTCAATAATTTGCCAGATTATATTTACTGGACTGTAAATCCTGATGTTATTCAACAAAAAAAATTTGAGAGTTGATAAAGATCCAAATGAAAATGTGAACATAAAAAAGGTCCTATATCTGAGGATTAGGGCTTCATTATCACATGCTTAAATCTTAGTCTCCTAATAAGTTTCCTAATTTCCCTATTCCCTCTAATCCATTATTTTCCCTAATAAGAGATATCTCCTTTTGCATTAATATGGTGGTGGCATTTTACCTAAAACTTTATAATAATTATCTTCTACCTATTATATCAATTTTAAATGCCTTTGCCTGCATTTGAGATCTTCCAAAATTTGATACCACTATACCTTAGCAGCTTTATCTCATATTACTTTGTACTTTATATTCTTTACCCAGTCAAAGTAGGCTTTATCATATATTTTCCCATTCCAGCAAAGCCCTAATTGTCTCTGGTTAGTTATAATTTGGAACTAAGAAATCTTTTATAAATGATCATAGACTTCATTACACATTATACTTGAAATATCTTTAGTCATAAAGAATCTAAGGTAGAAATACATGAAAATTCACATATATATACACATATATCATATATATATATATACATTTAATTATATAATATATTTGTGTATGTGTGTCATATATAATTAAATGCAACCATATACACATTACTAAAAGAAACATTTTAACAGCAAATCCAATTGTTAATGGGTCAGCAACATTACTTCAGATGAAGGTGAACTTCATATTAATTGTATCCTTCTAACCACATCACAGGAGTATAATAGTTATCATTAGAGAATGTATACCACCAACCTTTCTATCCCAATATTTTAATATTATCTTGACTTGTATTCAAAACATTTATTTTTATTCTTACTGGAAAGTTATCAGCCTCTAGAATGCTTACCAATAATTTTTCATCTTTTCCCTCTACATAACTAATAGAAAATGCCACAAGGAAATTTCTTTTCCTAGATCATAAATTTACATATGAATTATGGTTATATGATAGGAAACCAAAGGAAAAGAACAGGGACAGGGACAGTGTTCAAAGCTTTCAACTGAATACCCTAGATCTAAAGTTCAATTTAATCGTTGGAAGAAGGTCCTCAATAAAAACCAACATTCTCTTTACCCTACAATGAAGAGCAACAGGAATTTTCATTCAGGATATAGATTTAGTCTGACATCTGGGCAAAGTAAAGCAGAGTACAGAATATGTTGCCAGCCAAATAGGTCAAGCCAAACCTAAACTCTGGCCTTTTCATCAGGAGCAGGGGATTTGAGATTGAATTATTTGGATAATTACCTAAAAATATTACAGTAACAAGATTGGCAAAGGCTCAGGACAATTGCATTTCTTTGTTCTGTTGGGGCAGAGAAGGATGGCATGTCCACAAATGCCTGTGGCATAAAAACAAAATAGAAATCTTGGGGTTTTTTGGGAGGAGGAACAGAGAGATTTGGAGATAGAGACAGAGACAGAGAGATCAGTGGAAAAGGAGGAGGAGGGGAAAGAGACAGAGACAGAGAGACAGAGGGGGGAAGAAAGAGACATAGAGATAGAGACACACAGGAGAGAGAGAGACAGAGACAGAAGGAGGGAGAAAAGGAGGAACAGAAGGAGAAAGAGAGAGAATATTTTGTTTTGCCCCAAGATATATGAAAAACAATTTTAATTGTGCTAAGCACATAGTAGGTGCTCAACAGATTTTTAAAAAATCATCAAGAAAATCTTTATGGAGTATAAATACCATGCACATGCATCCAAATGCCTGTTGAGTAAAGAAGTAAAAAGTCAAACAAAAGAATCAATGATAATTAAATAGCTAAAGACATCAACATTTCTTTCTCTTTGATAGAATCAGCCTGTGAAAATAACTATAACCAATGGGTGAAGCCAAGATGGCAGACTAGAAGGAAGCAGTGCAGCTGAGTTCCCAACTACAACTCCTCTAACTAGACCTGTGAAATGCATAAGATCTGCTGGCTTCTGAACGTCCTTTTTTCTTGGCACCTCTTCCCATTACAGGGACACCGCAATGGGCAAATTTTGGTATAGGTTTAGAACTTTCTTTTGAGCTGGTATAAAAACTTTCCCTAGGCACCAGAGTACTCTACTTGCCATGTGATCGTGCTGTAAGCTGTCCCCAGTATCCTCAGACCTCTTTGTATCATTCTGTTGCTCTGGGCTGAACTAAAGGACTCACAGTGACTTTTTCTGGATTACTTATCAAGAGTGCATTTCATAGGTCTGTTTAAAGAAGTTATGGATGGGATGGGGAGGCAGCTATATGGTGCAGTGGATAGAGCACTAGCCCTGAAGTCAGGAGGACCTGAGTTCATATCTGGCCTCAGACATTTAACACTTTCTGGCTGTGTGACCCCAGGCAAGTCACTTAACCCTGATTGCCTCAGCAAAAATAAATAAATAAGTAAAAGATATGGATGGGAGCTCACTTATAGCTCACCTATACTCTTCCTTCTACTCTGCTTAGTCCTTTAAAGAAACCAGATTCTAAATCATTCTTCTTATATTTTACTCTGTACTCTTCTTGTCTCTGCTGTTTTTATAGGTTATGTCCTTAGTCCAATCTTAAGTTTAGGTGAGGTTGGACATATCTTGGAAGGCAGAGGGTCTTTTTTGAGAAGTGCTCTTACAGAAGAGCCATTTGTAGTTTCAGCCCTTCTCACCACCACCCAGGTGTTGAACTGGTCTAGCTTAGGTGCTCCCCAATGCATTTTAGGTCTTCTATATAACTCATGTGTCTGAAAATGAATTAGAGATCGAAACTTCCCTTCACCCCCAAAATAATGGTAAGGATACTCAAAACACAAATACTAAAAAAATCTACAAGCAAAGTCTCAGAGAAAAACACAGCTTGAACACAAACTGTGAGCAGTGAGAAGATAGATCCTGGCTGATTAAAACAAAATGAATTATTTCTTTAAAAAATTAATGTAAAAATGAAATTCAATATAAAGATGAAGATTTAGAATAATTTGTGAAACAAAAGTTATTATCTCCTATAAGTAAATCCAGGGACAGCATACATAAAAAATGATTCTTGTGGTTTCTTTTAGATCTTATCTTTTTCTTGCTTTCCATGGGGCAATTTCAGAAGCAAGTACAAACCTGCCAAAGTGCTGAAAAGAAACTAGAAAGGAGTAAAGTCCTGGATTGCTAGAGTATTCCTACTCTGACAAATATTATATTATATTATTATATATACATATAATATATATTATACATATATTATATTATATTTTATATTATATAGCTTTATCCAAAGAACCTAGTTACCTATCCTGGCAGAGAATCAAGGGAGGAAGCACTTTGCTAACATAGTGTTCATCAAAAACTGAAACCTCAGGGTACAGAAGCCTTAATGAATCATATCTTCAGGGGAGTCAATTATTTGGAGTCAATCCTTTCTTCAGTGCCTAGATTTGAATGTAGGATAAGATTGTCTGTTGTCTTTTGGTTTGTTTTGTTTCAAATTTAACAAATCTTACCAAAAATTTTTATTGATGTAGAAGTTAGATGATGTCTGAGCTTCCTTCTGACTTTCAATTCTACAGCAGTCTAATCTTCTCAATGTATCATCTCTCCCCCAACTCCATCACTGACCTTTTATGTCCTCCATTTATATCTTTGAAATCTTCCTTTCCTTCCAGATTCAATTTAGGAACCACCTTCTATATAAAGTTTTTCCTGACATTTCCTACTAAATACATGTTTGTCCCTCTATCACCATTCTCTCTCATCATAGGCTATAAGTTCCTGGAGGGAAGGAATTATTTCACTTTTGTCTCTTTATTCCTAGTTCCTAGCAAAGTGTCTGGCACACAGTAGGTACTTAATAAGTATTTGTTGATTGATTTATTGGCAGTAATGTAGGCCTGGGAGTGCTAGAAGTGCTTTAGTGCTTTAGAACCTAAAGCCACGGAAACTTTGGATTCCTAGTCATTTACAGAACTGCTAACTCTGCATCCCATTGGGAGTGAGGTCCCCAAAACCAAGGAGGCCATAGGCCAGATAAGCATAAAAAAGTTATTATAAGAGAGGGAGCATCAGGAGTCCTACAAATAGCTGTGTTTGTTACCTTCTAAAATACAGGGACATCAACATGAAGAACATTAGTCATCAATGATTAACAATTTATAATCAAAACATTACAAGTACTGTGAATACCAACATGGACCCCTATCCATTTCCTTATAAAGAATCATCATTGTGGCCAGTGGGTGGTAGGTTTTCTTGCTGTTTTCCTCACACAAAACTCTATGTTCTCTCAATTGTGATCCCCATGCCTAGAATATGTTCCTCCTTACTTCCATCTTCTGGTGGCTTCCTACAAGGTTTAATACTAATTCTCCCTTCCCTAAAGGCATTTCCAAGGCTCCCCTTTATTTTCTTCCTCCTGTGCTAGGGCTTTCCTTCTGAGATTACCCCCTATGAATATTGTATATGTTTTGTATGTACCCAGTGAGCTCCTTGAAAGAAGGGATCATGTTTTTGCCCATCTTTGTATTCCCAGTGTTTGGTACTCAGTGCCTAATACATAGTCAATGCTTAATAAGTATTTCCTTATTGATTGTTTTCTACAGATTCAACAACAGGTAGGAAATTGTTTCCTCCCCTTTGAGCATGTCCACAACACTCAATCCAAGCTCTTTGATATTATATATTGTCCTGGATTTTACTTTAGTTAAGTCAACAAACATTTATTAAAGGATGGAAGAAAACAAGCCCTTATTATATGACTACTATGTGCCAGGCACTGTGCTAAGTGCTTTATGAATATTACTGTGCTAAAAAGAGCCCCAATTTGATTTAGAAACCACTCCAGGAAAACATCTAATTGTGAGACAGTCACTGTCTTTTAGAAGCTATTGGGGATTTCATATTCTTAGGCTCAAAGAGCAAAGCATTGGCTAGATGTCCAAATCAGCATTGTTCAAGTTTGAATTTGAAACTGAATTTGATGGCTAATGCTCTAGTAGTGTGTGGAAAAACAGAATGCACCTGTTCAGCATGATGTTAAGATGGTTTTTTTTTAAGAGTAGTTTTTTCCTCTCTTCTTATTTTAGCTTTAAAAATAAAAGGACATACCTTGAAAAAAAATTCTCTGTCTTTTAGAATCTGGGAAAAAATCCCAAATCAATCCATTCACATCTGCAGAAACTCTTCTTGCTGCTTTTGCACAAACATATTTCCTCAAAGACTGAGAGTCTAGGGGAGTAAAACATCCTCATGATGCAAACAGGCAGCAGGGTTTGACCAGTTTCCTACCTAAGAGTAAAAAGAACAAATTTTTGCCTCTGACTTTCTAATTATGTAGCTGACCCTCTTTGAAACTTTACTTCCTCACCTGGAAAAAGGATATAAATTAGCATGAAAGAACTAGTCCTAGAACAACCATTTGTTCCAGACTCTTGAGTATCAGGGAGACCTTATACTGCTATGGAGCAGCTGACCAGTGATTTAGGGGACCAGTTGTTGAAGACAGAGGAAGTTGCTTCAAATGATATTTAAAAATGCCTGCATATAATCAATATACAGCATATACCTTTTCCCACCCCAAAACACACACACACACACACACACACACATACAGAGAGAGATAGAGAGACAGAGAGACAGAGAGAGACAGAGAGAGAGAGAGAGAGAGAGAGACGGGATGGATGACTGGCTACCTAATAACATCCCCTTATCTTATCCATACAGTCCCCAAAGCCGCATATTGATGATGCCTTTTCTCCTTCAAGGTTGTTCTTGATGTGCATTTTATCATGATTTTAACCCTGGAAACATATTAGAGAGAAAGGAAGAATTCACAAGCTGATTTATAGAGACTAGAGATGATTGGGCTACACAAAAGGGGTCTTCTTTCTTTACATTAATTATTTGCATGGAGGGGGACATGAAGGTGAGAAGAATGCTGAAAGACATGAAAGAAAAGGATGAAAAAAAAGCATCTTCTTCCTTTTGTGACTCCAGAAATCATCTTTCCCAGTTCAATGGAGAGAATCAAGTTGAGTAATGTATGTTACTAATAAGTTTAAGAGGAAAAAAAATGTTAATCCAGTTGACCTAGCTAATAGGATAAACTGATCTGGGAGGTAAGATGTTAATGAGTAATAATGATTTAATGTGTTACTAATTTCTCAACTTTTAAAATAAGAAGATTGGTTTAGGTAAACTTGAAGGTCACTTTCAGCTGTAATATTGTATTTTTTATTCTTCCTGGATATGTGCATTTCAGTAGGGTCTTTGATTCCTTAATTAAAAATAATGGCCATTTCAATCACCTTGGTTAACCTCAATGAAAGGAGTGTCTCTGGACCTCGGCAATAACACTAAGTGACTATTGATCTTATCCATGATTGAGGTAGAGTCTGCTGTCAACATCCTGACCATGTTTGGTGACTGAAGTAAGTGGTCTACTCAACCACACTATCATTGGCCCAACTACCATTTAAGTAGAGTGCAGAGAAGAAAATTGAGAATCAGGAGATCTTCATTTCTCAACTTGGCTACTAATTAGTTTTATGACCTTCAGAAAATTATTTAATCTCTTTGTGCCTTAGTTTTCTTAACTGTAAAATACAGGACTAGACCAGATGATTTTTGGAGTATCTTCCAGATTGATTTTCCTAAATCTAAGCTCAGGGAAAAATCTTAATTTAGACATTGAGAAATAATGCATTTAAGAAGGCAGGACCCACCATATTTTTTTTTTTAAAGAAATTGATTCTGGGGGCAGCTAGGTGGCACAGTGGATAGAGCACAAGCCCTGAAGTCAAGAGGACCTGAGTTCAAATCTGGCCTCAGACACTTAACACTTCTTAGCTGTGTGACCCTGGGCAAGTCACTTAACCTCAATTGCCTCAGCAAAAAAAAAAAATAAAATAAAATAAAGAAATTGATTCTGAAAAATACATTTATTGAGCTAATAGTAAATGTTAAAATGGTGTATATGCTGCTGAAGCAAGCACTAAATGTTAAAATGGCAAATCTAACACATACACACATGCTCACACAAAAATAAACAAATCCCTTGAGTTTCTTAGTCCAATAACATTACTAACTAAGGCTGAACTTTGGTACTTTTTATTTTCTCTTGAATCTCACCAAGTTAGTAAAATCATAGCTGATAAACTACAGCTGGGTCAACCAGACTGCAGCTTGAGCATATTGATCTCCCTTGGGTCATAAAAAAAGTTTTAATGATATGAGGAAGCAAATGTAGGTATTAGAATAGAGCTAGACAGGATTAGCTAAATGCAGGGTTTTAAGTAGGATGAGTCTTAAGTAGGAACTTAGAGGAGGTAAAAGACAAAGCTCAACAGAAAAGCAAAAATATTCATTCTACTCTGGAAATAATATGAGTGAAAGCCTAATAGGCTAGAGTGGATAAAGCACTGGACAGATTTGAGTTCAAATATGGTCTCAGTTACATGATACTAGGCAAATCACTTAACCTTTGTCAACTTCAGTTTCTTCAATTATAAATGGAGATAATAATAGTACCTATATCAAAGAGCTGTTGTGTGGATCACATGAGATATTTGGAAAGAATTTAGTACATAGTAGGTGCTTTTTTTTTAGTGGATGAGAATAGAAGGTCATAGAAAGCATTTCATTTTTTACTTAAAGCTTAGTCAATGTTTAAAAACAATCACAAGTTAAGGGGTACTCACTGGAAAAGTTAAGATCAGTAACTACAAATCAAAGTGAGAAAAAAAATGTGAAGTTCAATATAACACTTAGGAAGGGAGTCTAGTCTTTTATGAGGATGAGTAAATTGTAACTTTGGTGTGACTTCTGGGAAAAGAACAACAAAGGAGGTAGAAACATTTTCATTTATTTCTGGTTTAGTATCCCTTCTAACTTGCTTCCCTGAGTGGATGTACCGTTCTGGACCCTAGATTCTCCCCATCTCTTCTTCTCTCCTTTCCCTTTAAAATGTGTCGTTGCTCATACTTAACCACTGGCTGAGAACAGGTTAATGTTGGGTTGGATGCCACTGAGGAAGAGAATAGGGTAGACTTGGGCTAGAAAATAGTTTCCCCTTGAGTCAAGAAAGATCTTAAGATTCCAAATTAGTTTGCACACATAGACTAACTTCCCTGGGATATAGATAATTTTCATGCAATTGGGTATAATTGGCTCCACCTACTCAAGTGTCTGATATGTGCTTCTCTTGAAGTGGGTTCAACACCTCTGACTTCACAAACCATAAGAGAGGTGACATATAGGAGACAAGTCTTTGAGGGAGAGGATGGTATGTTGGTACTTGTGTCCCTCACCTCCAGGATAAATGGAGACCTATATAGCAACATTGGCTCCAGAATGATAGAAAATCATTGGAGATGAGCCCAGATAAACTTCAGAACTATAGGATATCTTCACTGTCCCATTCCTAGTTGTGTCTCAGACACTCAAAGTGTAAAGAAATTATATTTAGTGCCCTTCTGTTACTATTCACCTACCCTGAGTGCCCTGCCTTTGTTATTATAGGAGGCAGAAGATAGCAATCTAGCATCTGGGCATCTGTCCAATTAACCAATCAACAGGAATCTGTAGGTGTTCTTTGAAGGGAGCTAACTGGGACTAGCCACCTACTAGATCTACAATCTTTGGAAAGAGGTTCTTCTTACTTAGTGTCCATTTGCTCCCTGAAGAAGAAAAAAAGCAACCAATAAATTTATCCAGAAGTAATGATTGTATTATTAAGTTCATCAGTAGTTCAGATGAGGAAAAACCAAGTATTAGCCTAAAAAGTCCAAAATATACATTTAGGATTTTTAATTGTTAATAAAATAAAGAAAGTAATAGGACAGCCTTGAGTCTCTTTTTTTTTCATTTTTCAGGCATTTTATTATCAAGTCATTTTATTATCATCATTTTATTATTCAGTCATGTTATTATCAATAATTTATTACTATTATTATTGGATACCTGGAAGAATGTAGAATACTTTCCAATTTCCAATTATAAAGCCAGAATACATCAAGTGTAGATTGAGCAGATGGAAGAAGTCAATTAGAAACATAACAGTCTGACCTTTGTTAATAGTAGACTGTTGCTACTTTGCTTTCTCTCTCCTTTGAATAAGAATATGTGTTCCCATATTGTTATTTCTTTATAGTGCTATACTTGAAATGTTCCTTTTAAAAATGCTATTTTATGTAATATTTTTATTCCTCTGAAAATGGAAAAAAAATTAACCTATTCTCAGCCAGTGGTTAGCGTGAGCAATGACACTTTCTAAAGGTGAAGGAGAAGAGAAGGTGGAAGGAGGATACGGGAGAACCTAGGATCTAAGATACTCTCTCTTCCATAATCCCCACTTTTCCTCTTGCAGCTACTTCCTTTCTATTTGAATTCCTTGGTTTCTGTTTATGCTTTCTGGATCTCCCTTATCAAATACTGTTACTCATCAGCCTTTTTTTTTTTTTTTATTTGACTCTCCCTCTAGAGTGTCACCTCCCTAGAAAACTTGCCTGTATTTGATTGGCCCAACACCCAGTAAACTGTATCCCAGCAGAGTGGCCATGGCTCTAACATTTAACTCTAACCAACCCAGTTCACCGACGAGCATCAGAATCAAGATGCTTTTCAGAGTTGATATAACTCTTAATAGACTATTTCCATTTCCTGTTGCTATTATAAACTAAGGTTGGAAAAGTTCTCCTGCCTTTTCCAACCTCATCTGGTTTTTGCCAGGTGCCAGAATTAGTTCTGTTCTGTCCATGTATTCTATAGCTAGTTTATAATAGCAAAGAGAAATGGAACTTATAATCTGAGTTCAAATCAAATCTGTCAATTATTACTTATATGAATTTGGGCAAATAATTTTATCTCTCTAGACTTTAATTGTTTTGCCTTTATGATGAAGGGTTGAATCAGATGCCCTCTAAACTACTTTCTAGGTCTAGATTCCTAATCCTGTGATGTATAATGCTACTAACAGGATAAAACAAATTACTCTATTAGGGTGTGAGGTTTTATTTTAGCAGTTGTATGTTTAACAGATCATTATTGATATTTACTTATAAGTTCAAGTTAGTCTACTAAAGAGTTATATCAACTCTGAAAGGCATTTTGATCCTGGTGCTGGTTGGTGAACTGGGTTGGTTAGAGTTAAATATTAGAGCCATGTCCACTCTGCTGAGAAACATTTTACTGGGTGTTGGACCAATAAAATATAGGCAAGAGTTTTCTAGGGAGGTGACACTCTAGAGGGAGAGTCAAATAAAAAAGGCTGATGAGTAATAGTATCTGATAAGGGAGATCCAGAAAGCATAAACAGAAACCAAGGAATTCAAACAGAGAGGAGGTAGCTGCAAGAGGAAAAGTGGAAATGATGGAAAAGACAAATTTATCAGTATCCAATGAGAAATCCAGACACTTTAGCCAAGAAATTAACAAATAGGGGAGTTACTGGAAGAAGGGTTCATAATATGTACTGCATTAATTTGCTTGGCTTAATGTCCCAATCTTTCATGTTTGTGTTAGAGTGCTAATATGGCTATGAGTCCAACCCCCAACTGAGCCACTTAGCATTCCAGCATTTCATAGCCACCAAGGGAAAAAAAGGGGAAGAGCATATGGTTTAATTGTAAAAGTTCATCTTTCAACAAATATTTGTTTTTGTGGTACACAAATGCAGCCGTTTGTGGAAGGACCTATGCTAGACACTTCAGAAGGATAGAGTGAAGCAATAGCAACATTCCCCGTGCTCTGGGAGCTTACAATATATTCAAGAAAATTTTCAATCTTGAAAAAAAATTTATACTAGTGTTGCCATGTTGTTGTTTATCCTTTGTTCTCAAAGAGGACACCATGAAATGATCCATATTTGGCAAGTGATTAGATTTAAGAGAGAGAGGGCTATGTAAAGTAACTTTCTCCTTTGGAAACATCTGGGTCCAGTGGCGAAATATAGATCAGGACAACTGGAGATGGCTCTTACAAAATAAGAGAAGTCAAATAATTGAGCTAAAGGATAATAAGATACCAACTACTTTCAATGGCCCTAAAAAAGGGGAGCAACTTTTCCCTTATACAGAACCTTCCTAAAAGCAATCAGATATTAGCAGAGAAAGGTATACTTCCTGATTGGTATTCTAAGCAGACCTAATGAGTTGTAGTTGCACAGCCACTTACCTTTGAAAGGATGAGGAAAGAGAGAACAAGTGATAATTCTGTGACAGAACACTGGTGCTTTTAAAGATCTGTTATTCCAAAATGGTTTCCTGTGTGTGTGTATGTGTGTGTGTGTGTGTGTGTGTGTGTGTGTGTGTGTATTTCAGTATGTCCTTTGGGAAATCTTGTGTTTCATCCAGTCTTGCTGTGTGCCTCCTAAAGCCTTGGGCCCAGAATACAGAAGAGCTTGGCAATGATGAATAACTAGCTAACTGTGTGTATGTATGTATGAATGAATGTATATATATATATATATATATATATATATAGAGAGAGAGAGAGAGAGAGAGAGAGATACCACAAATATATACATATCTATATATAAAACATGTGCATATATGCATATACAATACATACATATGAATACACACACACATATAAAACAAAGTCAGTAATGGCTGTGGGCTGTGTTCTTGAAAGTATCTTGTGAACCCTTCACTATTAAATTTGGCTTGCTCTTGTCAAAGGCTGAAGCTTGTTAGCAAATTTAGTAAAGTATCACAGTAAATGGCATAAAGGTGTAACACTACATTAATGAATTAGAAATGTAACTCAAAAAGTAGAAGTTAGTTCAGCCTGAAAAAATCACAATGGGGAAGGAGGAGAAAAGGAAAAGATTTCATTTCATTCAGTTTTCAAAATTAGGAACTAGGTTTGAATAAATTTACTGCGTTGTACTAACACAAACAATAGAGAGACAACTACAGAACATGAAAATATATCACCATATGTTTTACAGCTAAACAAGGCATGTATGTTATTCCCTGTCTATTTTGTTGATGGATAGAATTACCCCACTACCACCACCTTCACCATGGCATTTGCTTGTCTTTGAAGGCAGTAATTAAGTGCTTTTTTAAAAATTCTGGGTCCATCTCAATGTGATTTTTATCCTCAGGACTCTTCAAGTTCTTGCAAAAGCGGGTTGGACCTAGAACATCCCATAGAATTTTGAAAGCAATTCCAGCTTTGAATCATGATATCATAGTCTCTTAAAAATAAAACAAGAGAGCACCAGCCCTGAAGTCAGGAAGACCTGAGTTCAAATCCGGTCTCAGACACTTAATACTTCCTAGCTGTATGACCTTGGACAAGTCACTTAACCCCAATTGCCTCCGTAAAATAAATAAATAATAAAACAAGAACTGATTTTCAAATTACAAACTTGTAAATTTCATTATGTTCTTTTAAAAAAAAATCTGAGATAGTCAAGAAGCATGACTGAAAATCTCATAAAATGATGAACTAAAAGAATGAATATTTGAAGTAGTATCTTAGATGCAGAATCCATTCCAACTTCTCAGGTTGTATTCACTGTGGGTAACTAAAAAAAATTCTGTTTGAGACTGAAGCTATCTTTACCAACTATTTAGTTGGCAAAATATATTTTTGTCATCATGAATCTCACTATTCATTTACCTTCAACTTTTCTTCACTCCTAACATGCTTGATGTTGCAAAACCTTTCCCTTCCAAAGCTCTATCCAAATCTATTTGCACCTTCTGGAGTCAGAAAATCAGATCTCACTTCAAATCTCACCCTTGGGGCAGCTATATAGCCCAGGGAATAGAGCACCTTCACTGCACTCAGTAGGACCTGAGTTCAAATCCACTCTAAGACACTTAACAGTTACTAGCTGTGTGACCCTAGGCAAGTCACTTAACCTTAATTGCCTTGCCCTCCCCCAAAAATTTTGCTCTGACACTTACTAACATGTGACCATGAAAAGAAAATTCACAATCTCTCTGACTATATTTTCTTATTTGTAAAACAGATGAAACTTGAAATACCTTCTTCAAAGGGTTACTGTGGGGTTCAGGTGAGTGTTTTCGAAACTTTAGTTACTGTAATTCTTAATAATGATAATTGCTAACAGCTTTAACTTTTTTTTCTTCCTGAGGGAAAATACATTTCAATGGAGACTGAATGAAAAGCAACACTTTCCCCCCTTTTTCTTCTGTTTTTTTCCTCTCCTGGTTTTTTTCCTTTTGTTCTGCTTTTTTCTCTCCCAACATAATTCATAAAGAAATGTGTATTTTTTTAAAGTACATTTATCATCAGAAAAAATAAAACAATACAATTAAAACAAGAGTTGGTTAAAAAAAATACATTTCTACAAGCATCAAAGCCTTAAATTACAGAAGCTAAACTTTAACTAGAATTTCAGGCATCAGCCAATAAATTCAGTGAGGATTTGGTTCCTGGCCATTTTCCCTCTACCCTTTAATTGACACTGTGTAAATTCAAGTCTCTCACTTTGCTTATGAATAAATCTGACCCAATTTCATAGATTGAGAGACCTGAAGAGACCTTTACAAATCAGCTTTAGAAATCAATATTCTTCTTTTTACAGATTAGAAAATTGGAGCTCAGAGATCAGATATGACTTTGTCAGTATCACATAGAGAGTAAATGGCAGACCTTAAGCATGAACTTTGACCTTCTAAACAAAACAGTAACCAAGAAGTCATTTGAGACATTCTGCCTCAAAGTAAAACAAAGCTGAGAGTGAAGACTGCCCTGTGGTAGGGAGATAGAGGCCAGAACACTTTGAAAATTGTCAGTACCCTTTGAGTGGCCTTTTGTAAATTCATGATTTTTAGGGATAACTTTCCAATTCCAAGTCCAATTTCCACAACTGCATATTGCCCATCTTTATGATTGTTCAGTAACTGGTCACTGACCAACTCTAGTTCAACTGCTAAAATGAGGAAACTACCAGTTTCCATGACCAAGGCCAGTTTTATACTGACTGCATCACTAGCCCCAACAACCACTACACAAATGGGTACCACTGAGGAATGAGGATCTTATGTGAAAGAAAACATTCTGGGATCAGTATCTTATTTATATTACCTTTTTTCTATAATTTTCTGTAATTTACTCATTACAGATCCTATAAGATCTGTTCATCAGTAGCATTATTCTTGTTTAGAAGATGCAGTCCAACTGATACATTGTTGGTGGAACTGTGAACAGATCCAACTATTCTGGAGAGCAATTTGGAACTATGCTCAAAAAGTTATCAAACTGTGCATACCCTTTGACCCAGCAGTGTTTCTATTGAGCTTATATCCCAAAGAAATCTTAAAGGAAGGAAAGGGCCCCACAAGTGCAAGAATATTTGTGGCAGCCCTTTTTGTAGTGCCTAGAAACTGGAAACTGAAGGGATGCCCATCAATTGGAGAATGGCTGAACAAATTATGGTATATGAATGTTATGGAATATTTTTGTTCTGTGAGAAACGACCAGCAGGACGATTTCAGAGAGGCCTGGAGAGACTTGCATGGACTGATGCTGAGTGAAATGAGCAGAACCAGGAGATCATTATACACAGAAACAACAATACTATATGATGACTAATTTTGATGGACATGGCTCTCTTCAACAATGAAATGTTTCAAACCAGTTCCAGTTGTTCAGTGAAGAAAGCCATATACACCCAGGGAGAGGGATATGAAATGTGGACCACAACAAAACATTTTCATGCTTTCTATTGATGTTTGCTTGCATTGTGTTTCCTTTCTCTGATTTTTTTTTCTTGTGGATACAATTTTTCTTGCACAACAATGATAAGTATGGAAATATGTATACATATATTTGATTTGTCAAATATTATAACATAATTAACATGTAGTGGATATTCTGCCATCTAGGGGAAGGGTGGGGAGTAGGGGGGGAATCTGTAACAGAAAGCTTTGTAAGGGTTAATGTTGAAGAATTACCCATACATATGTTATGCAAATAAAAAAATTTAAAATTTAAAAAAAAGATGCAGTCCAAGTACAAAATCAGCATCAGATGCTTGTTTTCTCCTCCTCTTTCTCTCCTCATTGCCAATTTATTCCTTCCCCTCATTTACTGTAGTAAACCCCAGTAGGAGAGGCCACTGAATGCTAAAGAACTCATTCAAGCTTCAGCTACAACAGGTGATATGAGTCTCTTCAGTTCTACAGAATATTGATTTCCCAGTCAAGTATGCATAAAATTCATGCTGTTCATCCAGAGATTTCTCAGGAGACAAAGTGGAGAGACCACAGTATTGTAGTGAAGCGAAAAGAAAATGAACTCGAGAGGGCAAAAATCTAGGTTTGAACAGTACTTTTTTTGCCTAAGGGGAATTAAGTGACTTACCCAGAGTCAGACAGCTGGTAAGTATCAAATGGATTAAAGCTACATTTGGGACTCAGGTCCTCCTGACTCCAGGCTAGCACTTTATTCACACTAACCACCCAGTAGTCTCCTGAATATTAGTTCTGATGCCTCACTTGGTTAAGTCCTTCCCTCCATCTGGACTTCTGTTGTCTCCCCAAAAAGAGTATTTACTTAGATGAATTCTGAGATCCCTCTCACTTTCTTACAGTCTGATTCCATATTTCTGTTAGCACTGCTGCACCAGAAGGGAAATTCAAAACATGTGCCTTGCTAAGAGAAGCTTAATGATGTCATCATATGGAAGAGCTGATACATCTTATGTGAAACCAATCAGCAAGGACATGACAGCCTACAGGGATATTCTGAGCCCAAAGAGTATTGCATCTTCCTTGCTGGGTGATTCACTTACAAATTCTTTTTGCTGCAATACATTATTTATTTGAAACTTTCCTTTATTCAGAGTACTGAAACCTCCCTAGTGAATATCACCTCTTAATTCTTCTGAAATTTCACTGATTCCTCACTGATTTCTGGGTACAAAAGCAGACAAGCTTTAAAATGTTAGTTCTTTGAAGTCCCCTACCCCAAAGAATGGATTGGTCAGTTCCCCTTAGGATTACATCATTTCTTTCATGCTACTCCTAAACATGTTCCCCCTCCCTCATCATACATCCTTTGTTCTATTAATGAGGTTCTAATTCTATGTGGGATGTGTCAGCTTATATTCATGAGACTTATTAAACAAGCACAATAAAGAAAATTGTTTTTCCTCTCCTTGAACCTGATAAATTTAAACCATTTTCTAGCCTATACAACTTTATCAAAAGTTTGAAGCCAAGTGAGTCTCTTCTCCTGAAAGCTTATTATCTTACATTACCTTGAGGCTTACAACATTCTGTGGAAATTTAACGTTTCAGTATTTCTTATTGTCTGCTCATGGTTTCTGAGGAATTGAGTTTTAACTGTTCTGGGTAATCTTAAGCCTAGTTTGTCTCTCATAATACTTTTTCCTCCTATGTGAATTTATCAGCATCCACCCAAATCTTCCATGGTAGATCTGTCCAGCATGCTGAAGAGGTAGATCTCTTGACATCATGCAGATAGCAATGGTGTTCGTGAGCTGGCCCCTGGTTACTCCTTACTTCTGCTACATTATCAACTCTATCCCCTTTTCTGATCATAAATCTTTTTCTACTTTTGTTGTATCTTTCTTCCCTGTTAATATGTTGCTCCTTCATCATGCCCACCTTGCTCTGTGTGTGTAATTCTACATTTTAATTCCTTGGAGAATATGGTGTTCTGTGACTCATTGTCAGATAGCAACATAGAAGAATATTGATGTTAAAATGACTAGGATTCTATTTCATTCCATGGGGTCATCTATTGCTCCTCACAACAATATTGGGAGTTAGGAGCTATTATTTTCCCCATTTTATAGAAGAATAAATTGAGATAGAAAAAAGTGACTTGTCCAGAGTCACACAAATATGTCCTCCCAGAAAGGAACCCCCATGTACAAAAATGTTTGGGGCAGCCCTTTTCGTAGTGGCAAGAAACTGGAAACTGAGTGGATATTCATCAGTTGGAGAATGGCTGAATAAGTTTTGGTATATGAATGTGATGCAATATTATAGTTCTGTAAAAATGATCAGCAGGATGATTTCAGAGAGGCCTGGAGAGACTTACATGAACTGATGCTAAGTGAAATGAGGAGAACTGGGAAATCATTATACACAACCACAGGATTATATGATGATCGATTCTGATGTGTTGGTTCTCTTAAATAATGAGATGATTCAGACAAGTTCCAATGATCTTATGATGAAGAGAGCCATCTATATCCAGAGAGAGGACTGTGGGAACTGAGTGTGGTTCACAACATAGCATTTTCATTTTTTTGTTGTTATTTGCTTGCATTTTATTTTCTTTCTCATTTTTTCTGAGTTTGATTTGATTTTTCTTATACAAAAGATAATTGTATAAATATATATGCATATATTTGGATTTAACAAATTTGTACCATATTTAACATATATTGGACTACTTGTCATCTAGGAGAAGGGGAAAGGAGGAAATTGAAATGCAAGGTTTTGCAAGAGTTGGTATTGAAGAATTATCCATGCATATGTTTTAAAAAAAGTTTTAATAAAAAATAAAATTAATTGTAAGTAAAAAACAAACAAATATGACCTCCCTTCTTTCCAACTGCCCTTCATATATTTTCTTGCCTCACTAGAATTTGAGCTACTTGAAGGTAAAAGTTGTCTTGGTTAACTGTATTTATACCCCTAGCATTTAACACAGTAACCAGCACATGTTAAGGAAATAATAAATTCTTTATCCATCTATCATTCTGCTTGCCTGCCAACCTACCTATCTACTTATCTATATATCTCAGAGCTCTCCTACTATTTTGTATTCCTTTTATGCACTAAACATATTGTATTTAGTTTTTATATCTATCTATATACTTTTTATCTCACCTTCAGAATGGTGAGTTCCTTAAGGTCCAGGCATCTTTGTCTATGTCTTATTTAGCTTTGTGCTCCTTGGGCTAAGCACGTAGCCTTTAAAGGATAGTGTTCAGTAAATATTTAGAATGGTTTCTTGAAATGTTGAATTTGTTTGGTTAGATTAACTAGTTATTTTGTTGCTTATTTTGTTGAATTACTTTTCTTTCTTTTTTTTGTTACAAGGGATGGCTAGAGAAAAGGGGAAGGGATATATCTGGACATGAAGATATGAAAAGAACATATCAATAATTTAAAGTAAAAAGCAAGAGAATAATCTTTTCCCCGTTGGAGAGGGAATTATGTTCAGTGACCAATCTTGAAAACAAAACATTCCTTTGATTTTAAAAAAAAATCCGCTTCTTTCACTGATAAAAAGAATTAAGAGGTTGAGAACAATTAGGCATACAAAATTCCTCACTTTCATTTGGGGTTTTAATTGCTCTCTGGAGAACATTATTAATTATTTAAAGGACCACTTGAGTAATTAATTATCCTTCACTGTTCACTTTGAATGCATACTTTTAAAACTTAGCTCCATTAACTAATTTACCTCTCAATTGGATTTTTAATTCTGCTGAATAAGCAGTTAAATACAGATGGTCCCTGTCATGATGCCCTTTGGTTTTATTCTTTTTTCTTTTCTTCCTGAAAAAGCACTCTGAAAGCACCTGTTTTCCACACATTTAGTTTTGAAGTTTACAACAGGGAACAATTGTTTTCCTAGACAGAGCTGGCCATAGCCAAAACTGATAATAAGCATCCCTCCATTTCTTATTTCTTCCCCCCTTTTTTCAATCATTTCCCTTAATCCAACATTTTTCAAAGATGGCCAATTTGCCCTTTCCCTGCCAATGAAGTAAAAAAATCTAACCAACTAATTTATACTAAAGTGTTAGCAACTCAATGTGATATTCCTCTGAAGGCTATTTGCTTTTTTTAAAGGGAATCATAAAGATGGGAAAGTTTAATAAAGGGATAATTAATGGAAAAATTTCAAGGACTAGGATCCCTGATAAGAGAGAAACTTGAAGAGGAGGAGGAAGAGAGGGAGGAGGGAAAGAAGAAAAGAAGGGGGGAAGTAAGGGGAGGGAAGAGAAAAGGGAGTAGAGGAGGAGACCTAATATTTTTCAAATTGCCCTTTGAGGATGACCTATTATTTTACAATGGAAAGAGCAGTGAGTTTTCACAGTGGAGAGAAAGTAGGGGGAGGTCATTGTTGGAACTTCACTCTCATCTGAATTGTTTCAAAGAGGGAAAATGTACACACACACAGAGTTGAATATAGAAATCTCTTATTCAGTATGGAAGTAGGTGGGAAAGGGTATAAGAGAAGGGGTAAGAGTAAAAAAAAAATGGGATGGCACTCCCCCCAAAAAGGAGTCAGTGGTCAGAAGCAAAAGAGACTTTTGAGGAGAGACAAGGAGAGAGAAAAAAGAGGGAGGAAGGGGAAGAGAGAGACAGAGACAGAGAGATGGAGACAGAGACAGAAACAGAGAGAGAGAGAGGATAAATAAAAGAAAACAGGATGGAGGTAAATGCAGTTAATGATCATAACGAATGGAACTGATAGGATGGAGTATTTCTCAGTATTGAGTCACATGATCCCTGTTCCCAGAGCTGGGAGAGTAGACTTTGGACTCTGGGTCTGGAAGGGACTTTAGGGGTCCACATGATCTCTGGAGGGTCGGGCCCTGGGATGCAGGAAGTGACAGGAAGTTATAGGAAATATGTGACTATGGGAGGTAGACAACATTGGTGACCATTGGTCAAGGGTGGTTACTTTCTTTTAGTCTATCCAATGAAAAGGCTTGGGTCTTTTCCTATTTAACCAGCTGTTCTACTTCCAAAAGCACATGGCAGGAGTTGGGATAGCTCCCAGGTGTGTCAGGGCCTCTTCCTGAAGGGATTAAATAAATGCTTTCTCTTTGTACCTGAAGATGTCTCTGATTAGTTAATTTGGGAAAGAGGGTCTAGCACCCATCTCACACAATGACTATGAATGTAAATGGGATGAATTCACTCACAAAAAGAAGCAAATAGGATGGATTAAAAATCAGAATCCAAACAATATATTGTTTGAAAGAAAAACACTTAAATCAGACACAGAAAGTTAAAATCAAAAGCTGCAGCAGAATTTATTTTGCTTCAACTGAAGGGAAAAAAAAGGTAGTGTATCAAGCACTTTCACAAACCAAAAGCAAAAATAGACCTAATTTAAAAAGATAATTAAGGAAACTATATCTTATTAAAAGATACCATAGACAATGAAGTAATATCAGTACTAAATAAATATGCACCAATTGGCATAGCATCCAAATTCTTAAAGGAAAAATTACAGTTATAGGAGTAAAAATATATTACTGGGGAAATCTTAACTTTCCCTTCCCAGAACAAGATATACCTAAACATCAAATAAGAAAGAAGTTAAAGAGTTGAATAGAAGAGTTAGATATGATATATTTCTAGAGAAAATTAAATGGGAATAGAAAGGTATGTACATTTTCACTACTATATACAGCATCTTCATAGAAATTGATCATGTACTGCAGCATAAAAATCTTATAAACAAATGTAGAAAAACAGAAATATTAAATGCAAACTTTTCAGACCATAATATAAAAAAATTGCATTCAATAGAGGAATGTGGAAGCATAGATTAAAAATTTACTGGAAACTAAATAACCTAATCCTAAAGAATGAGTCAAATAATAAATCATAGAAACAATCAATAATTACATTAAAGATAATGACAACAAAGAAACAACATGCCAAAATCTGTGGCATGCATCTCAGCAGTACTAAGTACTTAAGGAGAATTTTATATCTCTAAATACATACATCAATAAAACAAAAGCAGTTTAATAAAATGACAATGCAATTTAAAAAACCTTTAAAAATTAAAAATCCCCAATTAAATATCAAAAATTAAAGTCCTAATCATCAAAGGAGAGATTAATAAAATTGAAAGAAAAAACCCAATATAGGGGAAAGTCCCATAAAGCATATAAATCATTTGCTAATTTTATTTTTTTAAGAAGAAAATCAAATTACTAGCAGGAAAAATGAAAAAGGTGAATGCACCACCATTGAAGATGAAATTAAAGCAATTATTAGGAGATAATATGCCCAATTATATACCAGCTAAACTGACAATCTAAGTAAAATGGATGAATGTTCATAAAAATATAAATTGTCCAGATTAACAGAAGAGGAAATAGCATACTTAAATAACTTTACCTTAGGAGAAAAAAATTTGAACAAACCATAAATGAGCTTTCTAGGAAAAAATCCCCAGAACCAAAGGAATTCGCAAATGCAGTCTACCAACATTTAAGGAGCTATTACTTCCAGTGTTATATAAACTATTTGAAAAAAATAGGCAAATAAGGGGTCCTACCAAGTTGATTTTATGATGCAAATATGATATTGGTACCTAAACCCAGGAGAGCAAAAACAGAGAAAGAAAATTATAGGCCAATTTCCATAATGAATATTGATGCAATTTTTAAAAAATAAAATGCTAGCTAGGAGATTATATTAATGTATTGCAAAGATTATGCATTATGACCAGGTAGGATTTATATCAAGAATGGAAGTTCTGTTCAATGTTTAAGAAAGCTATCAATATAATTGACCACATCAATAATAAAAATAAGAAAAATTGTATTTTTATTTTGATATGGAAAAAGATTTTAACAAAAATTAACATTTATTCCTATTGAAAGCAAAAGAATAGTTTTTTTTCTCTTAAAATTATAAGTATTATATATTTAAACCAAGAGGAAGCATTATTAGCAATGTGGATAAGCAAGAAGTCTTCCCAATAAAATCAGGGATGAAGCAAGCTTGTCCATTATCCCCATTATTCAATACAGTATCAGAAATATTAGCTACATCAATAAGACAAGAGAAAGAAATTGAAGGAATCAGAATAAGCAATGACAAAACAAAACTATTATTCTTTAGAGATAATACAATGATGTATTTGGAGAACCCTAGAGTTGAAACAATTAACCATTTTAGCAAAATTGTAGGATATAAAAAAGCCAAGATGTGTCATCAGCATTTTTATATACTATAAACAAAACCCAGCAGAAAGTGATAGAGAAATTCCATTTAAGATAATGGCATAAAATACTTGGAAGACTATTTGATAAAACAAACCCGGGGACTATATACATAGAATTACAAAATACTCTTTACACAAATATAGATTTAAACAATTAGAAAAATATTAATTGCTCATGGGTAGGCTAGGCCAATATATTAAATGATAATTCTACCTAAGTTCATTTATATTTTTTTGTGTCATACTAATCAAACTACCAAATAATTATTTGAAAACTAGAAAAAATAAGAACAAAGTTCCACTGGAAAAATCAATGAAATCAATGGGAAAAAAAGTGAAGGGGTCCTGATTTAAAACTATATTACAAAGCAGTAATTATCAAAACTATCTGGTATTGGTTAAGAAACAGATTGGTAGATTAGTAGACATATCAAATATATAATACATAGTTATAAATGAGCATAGTAATCTACTATTGGATAAACCCAAAGATCCAAGCTTTGGGGACAAGAACTTGTTATTTGACAAAAATTTCTGGGAAAACTGGAAAACAGTTTGGCATAGATTGATATTTTATGCCATATACCCAAATAAGGCTAAAATGGATAAATTATTTATTCATTTAGATTGATATCAAAAGTAGATTTGGAGATAGATGGGAAAAATGTATCACATATCTATGGAAGAGAAGAGTTCATCAAACAAATGATAAATAGGATCATGGAAAGTAAAATGAATAACTTTGATGACATGAAATTAAAAAGGAAAGAAGTAATTATATATATATGTATATATATATATATATGAATATATATATATATCACTTGTATTTATGTTGTCCTTGGGTTTGTCATTAAATAGACTTCCAAGTACTTTATGCCATTATCTTAAATGGAATTTCTCTTTCTGTCTCTTTCTGCTGGATTTTGTTTGTAGTATATAAAAATGATGATGATATTTATTGGATTATTTATATCCTACGATTTTGCCAAAGTTGTTAATTGTTTCAACTAATTTTCAAGTTGATACTCTAGGATTCTCAAATATGTCATTGTGTTATCTTCAAAAAATGATAGTTTTGTTTTTTCATTGCCTATTCTGATCCTTTTGAAAGAAAGGGGAAAATTTGAAACTTTTATAGCAAGTTTCTGTGATAAAGGCCTCATTTTTCAATATATAGGGAACTAAGTCAAATTTATAAAAATGAAACCCATTCCCCAATTGATAAATTGTTAAAAGATATGAACAAGCAATTTTCAAAAGAAGAAATCAAAGCTACAATAATCACATGAAAAATGTCTAAATTATCATTGATTAGAGAAATGTCCATTAGAATTATTCTGAGTTACTACCCCCAACCATTAGTCTGGCTAATATAACAGAAAAGGAAAATGGCAAATGCTCACAAAATATTGAAAAATTGGAATATCTGATCAGAGAAATGCAAATTATGACAACTCTGAGGTACCACTACACACCTGCCAGATTGGCTAAAATGACAGGAAAAGATAATGACAAATGTTGGAGGGGATGTGGGAAAACTGGGACATTGATACATTGTTGGTGGAACTGTGAACGGATCCAACCATTCTGGAGAGCAATTTGGAACTATGCTCAAAAAGTTATCAAACTGTACATATCCTTTGACCCAGCAGTGTTTCTACTGGGCTTAAGAGATCTTAAAGGAAGGAAAGGGCCCCACATGTGCAAAAATGTTTGTGGCAGCCCTTTTTGTAGTGGCTAGAAACTGGAAACTGGATGCCTATCAATTGGAGAATGGCTGAACAAATTATGGTATATGAATGTTATGGAATATTATTGTTCTGTAAGAAACGACCAGCAGGACAATTTCAGAGAGGCCTGGAGAGACTTGCATGAACTGATGCTGAGCAAAGTGAGCATAACCAGGAGATCATTATACACGACAACAACAATAATATATAATGATTAATTCTGATGGACATGGCTCTCTTCAACAATGAAATGTTTTGAACTAGTTCCAATTGTTCAGTAAAGAAGGCCATATACACCCAGAGAGAGGGATATGAGATATGGACTACAATATATCATTTCCATGCTCTCTATCAATATTTGCTTGCATTGGGTTTCCTTTTTCAGATATTTTTTGTTCATGTAGATATGATTATTCTTACACAGCAAGATCAGTATGGAAATATGTATACATCTATTCGACTTGTCAAGTATTTTAATATATTTAACATGTAGTGGACTTCCTGCCATCTAGGGGAGGGGAGGGGTCTAGGGGGGAAAATTTGTAACAGAATCTTTGTAAGGGTCAATGTTGAAGAACTACCCATACATATGTTATGCAAATAAAAATCTTTAATAAAAATATATATAAAAATAAGAAAGAAAGAAAGAAAAATAAAAATAAAGAAAAATAAAAAAATAAAGAAAGCAAAAAAAAGAAAAGAAAAATTGGAATATCCTTGGTAGAGTTATGAACTGATCCAACCATTCTGAAGAACAATTTGGAACTATGTGGAAAGGACTATAAACCCTTTGATCTAGCAATACATCCCTTAGGTCGGAATTGTAAAGAGATCAAAGAAAAGTGAAAATGGCCTGTTTGTACAAAAATATTTATAGCAGTTCTTTTTGTGTTGGAAAAGAATTGGAAATTGAGGGAATGCCCATAATGAAGCATGGGGAATGGCTGAACAAGTATATGATTATGATGAAATACTATTGTGCTATAAAAAAATGATAAACAGGATGCTTTCAGAAAAACCTGGAAAGACTTACATGAATTGATGTAAGATGAGTAGAACCAGGAGAACATTATATTTTAATGATGATCAACTGAAATTCTAAACTACTCTGATCAGGACAATGATCCAAGTCAATTCTGAAGGATATTTGATGAAAAAAGCTATCCACCACCAGAGGAAAACTGTTGAATTTTGAATATACACTAAAATATATTTTTTTCACTTCCTATATTATTTCTTGCTTTTTGGTGACATGCTAGTATGGAAATATATTTTGCATGATTTCACATACATAATTGGTATGATATATACTTTCTCTATTTGTGAAGGAGAGGCTACAGAAAGAAAGAGAAATTAGAACTCTAAATTTTTAAAAAATGAATGTTAAAAATAAATTAATTACAATTAAAAACAATCATAACAATAGCTAGTATTTATATAGTGTTTTACAATTTGGAGCTAGTTGAGCAGCTAGAATACTAGACCTGGAGTAAAGAAGATTCATCTTCCTCAGTTCAATCCAGCTTTAGACACTTACTACCTCGAAGTAGTAGTAGTAGTAGTAGTAGTAGTAGTAGTAGTAGTAGTAATAGTGATAATACTAGATTACCCTGGACAAGTCACTTAATCCCATTTAACTCAGTTTCCTTATCTATAAAATATACTGGACATAAAAATTGTAAACCACTTTAGTATCTTTATTAGATACTAGAAAACCCCAAAAGTTGAGATAAAGAATCACATAATTAAAATGACTGAACAAAAACAAGTTTTGCAAAGAACTTCAAAAATATCTTATTTTATCCTCTCAACAATCCCAAGAAATAAGTGTTATTATTTTCCACATTTTGCATATGAGGAAACTGAGGCAAATAGAAGTTAAGTGACTTTTCCATTGTTAGAAGTCTAGTAAGTATCTGAGGTTGGATTTGAACTCTTGTCTTGCAGTTTTTATGCTTTGTGTACTCACTACACCATCTAGCTATAATGATTTGCAAGAGCTATCTATAAATTCCAATTATTTCTATTTTTGTTAGTGCATAAAAATACAATATTCATTCATCCATTGTTGTACAGTATTGTACTATGGATGAAGAATTAGGAAGATCTGAGTGTAAATTCTGCTTCTGGTTAGCTGATAAACTCCTAATGGGCAAATCACGCAACATCAGTTATCTCATATATAAAATGGGAATGCTTATAAAACCTATTTCACAGGGTTGTTTGGGAGGGTCAATTGAGATTAAATATGCAAAACACTTTTAAAACTTTAAAATGCTAAATAAATGCCAGACCTTGTTATTATTGTTATTACAAAGTACTATGCTAAATCTTAGAGTAATGAATTAACTGATTTAAAATCAGTTGGAATCAGTTGAACTGATTTCAGCTACTCCAATTTGTGCATTAAAAAAAATGTCTTCTATTTCTCATTGTTCCTTTCTGTTTCAGTCCTGCAGAGGAGGAGATGGATTTAGAGAATGTGAAGTATATTTGTTTTGGTTAGTTAGCGAGTGATGGAGGGAATGGAGAGGGGGAATAGGATTATCATAGAGAATAGGTCTTCCATTAGTCTGAGTGATCAAAAGTCATTAGAAAAATTATAGCTCCATCTGACAGCAGGTGGGAGCAAAGCGATCTTTCCCCCCCAAATAAAAATCCTCCCTCTTTCTTTTTTCTTTCTTTTCCTTTTTATTTAATGTCTTCCTGCCCCAGCTTGATACCAGTTAGTAATCATCCTCTGCTATCACAATTTTGGGAAAAGGAGCAGGAAATTAAAGAGCAAAAAGAGAAAAATCACCACAAGTGCTGATTATTCTCCTGTTTCTTTATTGTGTCCTAAATATTTGAGGAAATTGATTCTCTTAGATAAGAACAGCCACATTAAGTAGGCAAAATAGATGATCACTCATTAAGTGTGATTTGAAAGATTCTTCATTGTACTCCTGCACTCAGATATTTCTTGATACTTGTCACTATGCTAAAAATCCCATCATTTGATTTACAACTTTTATATAATTAATAAAAATAATATTAACATTTACATAGTGCTTTAAAGTTTGCAAAACAGAGAAACATCTTCAAATGTATATACCTCTGTGAAGAACAGTACTTTTGGTAAATATTCTAGCTTTTATTAATGTAGGAGGAAAGAACACTGATGTTGGCATTGGAAGATAATTAAGTATGGACTTCCAACTCTTACTAGCTGAGTGATTTTGGCAGATCACAATCTCTCTATCTCTCAGATACTTTCTCTGTAAAATGGGGATAATAACAACAACCATTTCAAAGAATTGTTAAGAGAAATGTGCTTTGCCAATCTTAAAACATTATATAAATTTGTTGTTATCATTACTCCCTCTGGAAGTGAAATGGAAAAATGTCACTGGGGATATTCAAAAACTGGTTGGGAGGCCATTTATTAGGAATATTGTAGGAGGAATTATACATGGTTAGGGGATTGGACTCAGTGACCTTGAAAATCCCTTCCAACTCTGAATTTTACGTACTCCCATAATCCAATAATTCACTATTACCCAAACATATCTTTGGTATTCAGATCGCTTGTATGTGTGCACGTGCAGGCGCACACGCATACACACACACACACACACAAACACACACACACCCCTCTTCTCTTGCTTAATTGAACTCTTTGTTGTTCAGTCATATCCAACTCTTCATGACCAACTCTTGGCAAAAATACTGGAGTGGTTTTGCTATTTCTTTCTTCAGTCTTATGTAAGAGGAGTAAGGGTCTTGCCCAGAGTAACACTAGCTAGTAAACTGTTTCAGATGTGAGATCAGATTTAAATTCTCTTCTTTCTAACTCCAGGACCAGTGCTCCATCCAGTAGGTTATATTGCTGCCTATTTGAACTGTTTTCCCATTAAATCTCAGCTTTCTTTTCAAAGTTTAACAAAGTCTATTGTAATTCTATGTTTTCTGGATTGCTATTCCACTTACTACCTGCACCAATCACTTGGTACTGATTATATCTTACTTAAAGTTTCCAGTACGCCTATGTTCTCAATTCAACAAGATTGCAAATTCCTTGAGGAACGGGCCAGGTCTTAAATTAGGATTCTATTTTGTCCCCCTTCCTTTCACTATCTAACAATACCTTATTCACATTTCTTGTTTAGTCATTTTCAGACCCCATTTAGGTTTTTCTTGCCAAAGACTGGTTTGTCATTTCCTTCTCCAACTTATTTTACAGATGAAGAAACTGAGGCAAACAGAACTAAGTGATTTGACCTGGGTCACACAGGCAATAAGTATCTAAGGCTATGTTTGAACTCAGGTCTTATGATTCTAATCTACTGAATCATATAGCTGCCCCTAATAGATCGCTATAAACTGTTACTGTGAATTATAGGTGAGGACAAAAGCCTATAGGAATAGGAAACAGGATCGACTCTGAGCTGACTTAGGAGGATACCATAGGGAGAAAAAGAGGATTTTGAAAAGAAGGGACCTTGGGATGGCCCATTCCTTGAGATTTAAACTTTGTAAAGAGTTTTACATGTTATCTCATTTGATTCTCAAGTAAGTAATATGACTGTCCCTATTTTACAGTTGAGGAAATTGAGGCTGTTAAGTGATGTGCAGGGACATATAACTAGTCAGCATCTGAGGTAAGAGTCATATTTCTGTCTTCCTGACTGCAAGAACAGCCTTTTATCCCCTCTGACACCTAGCTGCCTAGTTAAAAATTCAGCTCTGAGAAGCATCAGAGTCCCCCTAGATTACTAGATGATCACTGAAGAAGCAACTTGTTTAGTAGTCTGAAAGGAAAAACTATTGCTTCTAAAGCTCCTCCAAGTGTGGAGGAGATGAGGCCCCGGGAAAAGCAAGTTCAGTACTCAAACTGATTGGGCTGCAGTGAAACATTTCTTCAGCACACCCCAGAGTGAAGTGCATCTCGCATAACGTTTAAGACGAGAAGGTGTTTATAAGCTCTTTAGTCTCCATCACTTTAGAGCTCACTACTGAAAATTAAGGCAGCAACATCAGTGTCACCCAAGGGAATACAAGAAGCAGCTGTTTGGGAACAGTAACTGCACCATTTAGTGATGATTTATAACTTGAGGCAAAGTGAATTCAATAGAGAATGGCAGGGTGGGGGCTGCAAACACCAAATGGAATAGTAAAGTGGATGTTGCAAGAATTGCTATTCTTTTTTTTTCCTCCCTCATTCCTCTCCTTTTTGTTTTTTTGGAAGGAAAATACAGTGTGTACTAATCCTGAAGATGCTATCCAAGCTTGAAGTTTTGGGGGAAGGAAATTAAGAAATGAGTTGCCCAGCTTTCAAACAGCATCTTCTCTTCCCCTGTGACCTTTGTTCTATGATCTGTAAAAACCTGCTAGTTTGGATTTATTAGCTTTGCAAAGTGAGCATGACATCTAAAACATCAAGGTTATAACTATCAGGGATTTTGTAGGATTTTTTTTAAGGTACAGAAAATCCTACTGTCCACATTTGTCAGCTGAAAAAGCATTCTCCATCTTGTTCTCATACCTACTGGAAAAAAAGAAGAGGGAAGGGGGAGAGTTTGAAATGTAAGAATTTATTAATCCATAGAATTTACTTATTTGAATCCCTTAATGGTGTCAGCATTTCTTCCATTAATACACAAGTGTCTATTTTTTTTTTAGTAATTGTCTCTATGAGTTGCTAAACTATAGATCAAAATAAAATCATCATTGCCTTATTGCCAATTCTGTGGATTCAACTAGTCATGATCACTCACAAGCTTCCCCAAAGATTTTCTGGTCTTCTAGATCTACCAAAGATCCTGATCCCTTAATACAGCCTCAGACAATCCCCATATTAGGGAGGTCATCTCTCTCCCATAACAATGAGGCATTTAGAGCAGAATATCATTGAATAAAGTAATAAAAGGTTATTCACTAAAACAGATTCTTCCTCTCTCCCCATGGTTCCCCTCTTTTCTGGTCAAGGATGATCCTTCATGTTGTCTTTGTTCTCTCTTATCTGGGATACATCTGGGGAACCTGCCTCTGTCCCAAATATTTAAGTTCCTTTGGTACAGATTCAGTGTGGAAGAACTGGATGGTAAAAATGTCAGAGGAGGCATGGGGTCAATAAACTAAGAGAACCATCCAGGGGCTAAGGGGATTTTTGGAGTAGAACTTTGGAGTTTTTACTCTCTGCCTAGGCAGGATGAGGCAACTACACGGGAGGAATGCCTAACTTTTCCAGGCATCCAGTGTAAAAGCATAGACCAGATTTAAAGAGACAATCTAAATCACTGAGAGTAAGGATTCTTCCATTCATTATATGTGTATCCTCAACACCAAGCAGGTGTCTAGTACACAGTAGATGCTTAATAAATGCTTGTTTCTTGATTAAATTAAAATTGATAAAATTAAATTGATTTTTTAAAAATTACAGAAACTCAGTTTGAAAACCCCTCAGAAAACAACTCATCTACCTTATCTTTTAATAGGAGTATCCTCCCCAACAGAAAATCACTCAGACTCTACCTAAAGACCTTTACTAAAGGGAAGCCTAGTGGTGTTCTGAACCCAATTTATACATTTCCAGTACTGCAAATCAGCACTTGATCTATTCTTTTGTTGATTGTCAAGACTTAAGAAAGTGGCAGAGAAAGTGTTACTAATGCAGATTAAGCTTTACAATGTATCATGTAGGCATTTTTTTTCCAAAATTAAACATTTATCCACTGTTAAACAGTTACTAATTAGCATACCCAAGGGGAACCAACCACCTTTTAAGATAGCTTGAAGGTAGCTCTAACTGAATCAACCTATTAATCAATAAAATTTTGTTAAATGCCAACTATGTGCCAAGTACTATGCTAAGCAATAGGAATACAAAAAGAGACAAAAGAGCCCCTGCCTTCAAGGAGGTTACAATCTAATGGAGGGAGATAACAAGCAAACAAATATGTGCAAACAAATATATACTGGGCAAATCAGAAATAATTAACAGAGAAAAGGAACTGCAATTAAGAGGTGTTAAAAAGCCAGGTATGGAGGATGGGGAGGCAGAGGCAATGCTGGGAGCTGAGAGGTGGAATCCTGTTAGATATCCAGGAGACCAATATCACTGGATCAAAGAAAGAAGAGTAAGGTGTAAGAAGATTGGAAAGATAGGAAATTTTATATGATTTTGGATGCCAACCAAAAGATTTTATTGAGTAAGGGGGTGACAAGATCAGACATGCCTTTTAGAAGAATCACTTTGTTGGCTGTTTACATAGTGCCTAAATCTATCTCTTTTCCTTGTCCCCTTCCTATTATAGCTTCTGACTTAGAGGACCAAGCAGAAAAAGTCTAAATAATGTGTAAAAAAAGGTTATTCACTAAAACAGATTCTTCTTCTCTCCCCATGGATCCCCTCTTTTCTGGTCAAGGATGATCTTTCATGTTGTCTTTGTTCTCTCTTATCTGGGACACAAAGTAATCTTTCAAATACTTATAATATCCCCCACTAATTTTTCTCTTCTCCTATCCAAACTTTCCCAATTGATTTAACTGATCTCCTAAGCCATAGTCTTCAGGTACTACCCCATCTTAGCTGCCCTCATATGGATGCTCTTTAACTTCTCAATGTCATTCCCATAAGGTGATGCCCAGAATTGAATGCAATGTCCTAAATGACAAGGGCAAAATAACAATGTGGTTATCACTTCTCAAATTCTCAATGAAAACCTCTAATTACAATAAGATTTTAAAGGGATTTAAGAATATGTTCAATAAAATAAAATAAAATACATGTTCAAGGTTTTTACACATTTGATCTTCAATGTTCTCTTGAATCTTGAAAATGTCATGAGGGAAAACATGATTTTTCAAGTGCATTCCAGTTTTAGAATCATAGAGGGATCTTCATGGTTATCATTTTGTGGATGAAGAAACAAAACTACATAGAGGTTTAACTGACTTAGTCAATTACCAAGTCAATAGACTGATCTGAGGTCATATAAATAGTAAGGTAAAGAACTGGTATTTGACCCAAACTCCTATAACTCCAAATGCAGTTGACATTGCTTCTTTCCTGTCAGTCCAAGCATTATATATATATATGTGTGTGTGTGTGTGTGTGTGTGTGTGTGTGTGTGTGTGATAAATATAATATATATATTATATATAATAAAATATGTATATATCTTTAAATTTTGCTACTATTTTTCTGGAGAGTAAAGTTGATATCTTTGGAGTAATCATGAATCTCATTAAGGAATGCAAAGCACATTGTTAGGACATTTGATGCGTTTGTCACTATGATATTCACAAAATTCACTAATAAAAGAATCTGAAGAAGTTCACCATTTATAAGAGATACCTCTTTCCTTTGGACCATATGTAGATAGTAGGTAGTAGATAATAGATTTCATTATGGTAAAGAATATCTTTGGTGAACATACATCTCCTTGTTTTTATGACTTCTGTTATGATTAACTAGATGGTCACAAAACAGTTATCATTGTAGTTGCATTTGTCAAGGAGTCTTATATGATCTTATCAAAAATATCATATGAGACTTCTTGCTGGGAAGCAGCCTACAAGGCTGCATTCTGTTTTGCCATATCAAATACTTTATTTATTTATTTGTTTGTTTATTTGTTTATTTATTTATTTATTTATTTTTGCTATTAACAAACAATAAACAGAAAGGGATTTTATGTTCTCTGTATCTTTCAATCAGCCAGTCATGTGATTGTTAAGATATGGTTTGCTATGGAGATTGATTTCAAAAAGCTTACTTGTTCCTTTCTCCTATTTCATCAATGATAGATAGCTTGAATAAACGTGTAGAGATTATTCTTATAAAGATTTTTATGAATAAAAAGTATATATGCATACATACATGTATGTATATATGTATATATATACATATTTATATGTATATATTTCCTTTATATCTTTTTGGTTGTCTTTTCTGGGAGTGCTGAATTTTTTTTCCATTCTCCAAGAATTTCTCATAAAATGATCCCCAAGAGCTTTCCAGCAAGTTCATACTTGTTTTGATCCATCTGCTCTTCCCAACCTAATTTTCCTAAATGCCTTTTCTACTTTGTAAAGTACATTTAGGATCAATTATTCAGAAGAGAATGTACTAATAATCCACACAGGAAAGCCTAAGTGGATGAAAATCACCCTTTCCCCAAGTTATAATATACATTCTTATGGTTAGTCTATTGATTGAATAAATACAGAATCTTACACACACACACACACACACACACACACACACACACAATATTTACTGAGTACTTACTTGGAAACTGAATTTTCAATGAATCAAAGTGGCTAGTGTCTCAAAAAGTAATGGAGAGATGCATAGAATAATCCAAGAGGAGTGTGTTGGACAGGGGATGAGGAAGAAATATACTACTATTTATCACCATAGATCCTGAACCCTTACTTAGTTGCTTCCCATATATACAAAGTCAGTCCGACACACTAATATTATTGACTCTTAAGCATGAATCAAAAAAATAAGTCAAAAATCAGGATACCCATAACAATTATCTATTAAAAGGCAAAACCAAAAATAATCATGGTAATTATATTTAAAGGTTAAAAAAGGATCATAGCATTCACTCGAGAGAGGCAAGAGTTGGAATAATGAAACCATAACAATGCATTTATGAACCCAAGTGCCAGTGGCAACTCACAACTCTGGATGACAGGTCTTTGTGTAATGAGTCTTTTTAAAGAACTACATATATATGTATATGTATGTACTACATATATATGTATATGTGTACTACATATATATGTATGTATATACTACATATATATGTATATATATATAATTATAAAGAACTAGTTGAGCAAAACTACTTTACTGCTATCTCTTCCCCACCTGATCTTCATAGCTATCCTGTTGGGCAAAGCTGATCCTTTTCTATTCTCAGGCTATTGAAACAGTGTCAAACTCTTAGCACAAAGCCATCCTTTCCAGGATATTGAGAAAATAGTACAATTTTTCAGTATCATGCAGTTCCTTTAGGCCAGAAGAAAACTGCCAAGTTCTCTAAGATATGTTCAGGACCTCTGAGAAATTTCTCCATATCAAACTGTATGTAGTTACAGGGACATTCAGCCTGCTTCTTAAATAGGAAAGAATTTTTCTTTGTTCAATCAGTCATCAGTCAATTCACACACCTCCTCTCAGGAAAGCTGATATCAAACCTGTCTTTCCCCATTCTGTTTTTCCCTTCACAACAAAGATGGCAATAAAGGATAACACAAACTCTGAAAACCTACAAGCCTGTAGATGGCACTAAAGGGCATTTCAACTCTCTAGCCTTTTACATTCCATTAAAGTCATGCCCATTTCCCCTTCTACAGGGTTGCCACTCAAACAATTGCTATCCTTTTAGATCCTATTTCTGCATTCTCTATCTCCTGTGTCTGATTCCACCAGAGCTCTTCTTTCTCTTCTGTTGCTACCTTCATTGGTCAACTATCCTAACTCCTTAAATATTGCTATGGTTCAGTCATTTGAATGGTGTCCAACTTTCATGACACCATTTGGAGTTTTCTTGGCAAAAATACTGGAGTGGTTTGTCATTTCCTTCTTCAGCACATTTTACAGAAGAGGTAACTGAATGGAACAAGGTGAAGTGACTTGCTCTGGATCACACAATTAATAGTATCTAATATTGGATTTGAATTTAGGTCTTCCTCAAGCCAGGACCAACCCTCTATCCACTGAACTACCTATGCTGTATATACATATACTACGTGTATATGTATGTACATATTCACACATATGTAAACACATATAAATAAAATCCATGTACATATAATCTTGTTTATCATTTCTGTTATAATCCTCATATGTAAATATGTAAAATCCATGTACCTATAATTTTGTCCCATTGATTACCATTATAATCCTCATATAAACATATATATATATATATAATCCATGTACATATAATCTCATCCTGTTGCTTATCATTTCTTAGTTATAATTCCCAAATATAAACACACACATATATAATTCATGTATACATACTCTTATTTTGTTTATCATTTCTCAGTTATAATCCTCATATATAAATATATATGTATATAAAATTCATGTACATATAATCTTGTCCTGTTGTTTATCATTTGTCATTTATAATCCTTAAAACATTGAAAAGATGATAATAATTGCTAATACTATATAACATTATATGCCAGAAATTATGCTATATACTTAATAATTATCATATCATTTGATCCTCACAACTACCTTGGAAAGTGGGGGATATTATTATTCACATTTTTCAGATGAGGCAACTGAATCAGATTATATGATTTATCCAGGTCACACAATAAGTGTCCCAAGCAGAATTTGAATTTTGCTCTGACTCCAGCTTTTTTTTTTTCTCTATCCACAGCACCACCTAGTTGCCCTGATGACAATGCCCCGCCACCAACATTACTTTTCACCAGGTCCTCTTAGCACATATGTGAGGGTCAGAACAGTGCCTACCATTCAATGTTTTGTCTGAGAGGCTTTGAGTCTTCTCCACCTGATTTTCTCAGTTTTCCTAATATAAGTAACCTTTCTCTGCCCATTTTAGCAGACAAAAATCTCCCCATATGAAAGGGGCAATATCCTGGTATGGATGAGAAATCTACAATGCAAACAACTTGTCCAAGATCACACAGGGAGTCAGTAGAAAAACCAGGTTATAAACCAGCTCTTCTGATTCTCCACTCCACTCCACCCTACTCTCTTTGTTTTTATGTTCTTCTCAAAAGTTGTCCTCATATTTCTTTCCCCTTAATTCTTTACTCACATAAAAAAGAAACCCCTTAAATATTTACACTCATCTTGGTGATATCATATATGGAAGTGCTGGACTTAGAATCAAAAGATACCAGTGTAAACCTTACTTAGATACTAGCTGTTTGGCTCTGAACAAATCCCAACTTCCCAGCCTCAGTTTTTCTCATCTGTAAAAATGGCAATACTTTTAATATACCTCCCTTATAGGACTGTAAAAATCAAATGACGACATTTGCAAACCTGAAAAAACTATATATTAGCCATAAGCCATTAGTTATTATTTTCCCTTTCTCCACTAAAAGGTCAATGTCAGGTTAGAGTCAGAGAATATCAAGAATTGGAAGGGGCTTCAGAGATCATCTCTAACACCCTCATTGTGCCAAGGTCTCCTATTTAATCCAGGGCCATCTCCAGTCTCCTGATCTATATCTTGCCACTGGATTCAAATGGCTCTGGAAGGGAAAATGAGGCAGGAGACCTTGCACAGCCCTCCCTGTGATCCAATTCACTTGCATGTCATGGAATCACCTCCCTGATGTCATGGTCTTCTTCCAGAAAAAAAGGATGAACAGCAACAATGTACAGGTGGGAACACTGAGGCCCATGTAGTTAGGGAAAGAGCTGGGATTCAAACCGGAATCCTCAACCCAAGATTATAGTTTAATGATTCTTCCTCCCTTTTACTGAAATCTAAAAATGTATATAAAGGGCACAGGTGTATAATTGAATGCATGTTCAGATTTTAAGTAGATACATTCACTTCTTGCCTCTTTCTCGATTCCAGTTAATTTCGGTATTCATTTCTAGCCAAGAAACATCAATCCTGTCCTGCCTCAACCCTCAATAAGGGGGCCCTCCTCCTGTGGGAAAAACTCAGGATCAGACCTTAACAGGACTCCCTTCTTTCCCTCCTACTTTTTCCTCTCTCTATTCTCTTCTCTCCACCCAGAAGCAAAGTCAGGCACTGGAGGAAAGCAAGGTTTTGTTGGAGAGGGGGAGGAAGAAGGGAAGAGAAAGAGAGACAAAAGGGGGAGAAAGTGGGAAGAAGAGAGCAAAAAAGAGAAGTGAGTAGGAAGAGCTCAGTAGAGAGGAAAGAAAAAGGAGAAGAAAGATTCTGGGAGATCTTGCCCCACATTCACACTGCACCACGCAGGGGCAAGATTAAGGAGGGGACAGCTGAGGACCCGGGAGCCTCTGGCGGTTCCCCCGAGTGGCTAAGGGGTCTGAGCTACTGAAGCCGCAGCTACTGTCCCAGAGTGCACGTGGGTGGCTGCTCCAGCAGCGGCAGCAACGGAGGCTGCAGAAGCTGGACTGGAAGTGGGACGTGGTCTTGGGTGGGCACCTCTCCCCCTACGGAAAGAGAAGACACGACCAGGCAGGGCTAAAGCGCCTCGGCTGTCTGTAGGGAGCAAGGCAAGTGGGAGG
Source organism: Myrmecobius fasciatus (assembly GCA_023553655.1). Taxonomy (NCBI): domain Eukaryota; kingdom Metazoa; phylum Chordata; class Mammalia; order Dasyuromorphia; family Myrmecobiidae; genus Myrmecobius; species Myrmecobius fasciatus. The sequence goes on along the minus strand of JAJPUD010000453.1, from coordinate 36,714 downwards.
ACTAAGTAGAGGTGGGGGTAGGGTAGGGGTACGTCTGTGTGTGAGAGAGGTCCGCTCTTCTCCCCTTTGCTGACCGGACCCCATGTTTCTGCTCCGGGATTACCAAACTCTTTGGAAGAAGACAGCGGGGACTGGATCCCCTCTTTTCAGCTGATCAGTGCACCCCCATCCTCCCCGCATCCTCCAAATCTAGGATCCACGAGTCTGAGGGGATGAGGAGATATACAGTGCTCATCCCTGTTCTGCTAACCTGCTGGTGCCTGCTGCCGGTGTCTGTAAGTAACATCCTTCTTCCAAGGGGGCTTCAGGATTTAGGGAGGAATGGGCTTGGGGGGGGGGGCGGGTTGAAATGGCAATATATTCTCTCCTCTCTACAGCCCTCCGAGCCAAATGTTGCTTCTGTTCGATCAAGCTGTTACTGGTTTTTTGAGCAACCTAAGAAGGGGTGCGCCTATGCTGGGAGTTGTCAAAAAAGTTTAGAAAAAGGAAAAACAAACCCGGGCAGGGTTTGGGGGTCATACTTCTATGAAGGGACAGCAGACCTCCGTTAGGGTGCTTGAAGATTACCCACATCCCCATATTCTTTGTGCATTTCCACATAGTAGGTTGCAGGCTGGCTTGCTTTGCTTTTCATGCGCTATGAGATAAACAAGTTCTCCTACGGAGCTCGCAGCCTACACAGGCAGATGTTTCGAAGTAGAATCGCTCCAATCTGGCAAGATATTGCAACTCTGGGGCTTAGAAAGAGCCTTGTCTTCTTCCCACCAAAGTTCTCCCGCAACATCCTTCCCTTACTAGAAATGGGCTCTAGCTGTCTATTCTGAGCCATTAATACAATGATTAAAAAAAAAAAAAAACCCAAAACCCAAAACAATAAAACAATAAAACAAAAAACAAAAAACAAACAAACAAACAACAACAACAAAAACAGCTCCTGATCCTCTGAAGGCAGAGATGCAGCTGGAAAACTGGAATTGACAATGACCTTTCAGCTTTCTGTTACAAGAATCAGCCTGGGCAGTCGTTAACACAAGTTTCAGACTCCCAAAGAGCAGCAATGTGTATTTGACTAGGTCACTAAAAATCTTTCCCTCTCTAATCCCTTTATCCTCTCCATCCCCATCCTCACCTTGCACCCACATACACAGCCCCGTACTTTTCTGTTTAGAATTTGTTCCCAAGAAAGGAGAATGGAAAGAAATCACCAGAACATCCTAAGTAAATTTTTTGCTGGAAAATATTGAAGCTGAAACTCCATTTCCAAGCAGAGGAATTAAAAAAAAAAGATAAACCAAAGTGTAGTTGATAGGTAAAGTCAGTAGAGAGAAAAATCAATTGATTCTTCTTCTAGTGTGAAGAGTTCATTATTCGGAATATATAATGAAAGAAAGTGTTCCACAGTGGCTGGAGCTTATTCTCATTGGAAAGATCTGGGTTCAAGTCATCCCTCTGATAAAAACAGAGGCAAGTCATTTATTCTCTCAGCCCCCTGAAAATCTCTTAAGACAAAGTGTAACCCTGCTGCTGAGTTCCAGATGAGGAAGGACTTTCCACACAGGTGAATCTACTGTCCAAATAAACAATGAGAAAGTTAAATCTCAACTCTAACTTTCCTATGTGCACATCCTACATTCAGGGAAGGGAAAATGTTTATTGAACATGAGAATTGTTATCACTAATATGTTACTTGAAATTAAGGACTACATCAAAATGATGAAACTTGTTAAAATTGATCTTTGTGTCTGAAAACTCAATATAATGTTTTCAATAGAATGCTTGAGTCAGGGAAAGGTTGTAATTTCTGAAATACTTCCTATTTTGGGAAGCTTATCAGAGTTACTTAACTTTGTCATATATGAATCCACAACAGATCCCATCACTCCCTTTCCTGTGAAATTGATGACATAACAGTATTGTAGAAGTCTTTGGAAATATAAACTTCTTGGCAGTATCAGTGCTGTTCCTTATTAATGCTACTTTGGTCATACTATTATTATGACTATTTTCCACATCTAATCTATAGTGGTCTTTATTCTTAACCATCCTTGTCAATTTTCATCAATGATTTGAATGCTTTTAATCAATAAGATTTTCTTTCATTTTGACATTTAAGCATATGAACATTACTTATTTCCCCAAAACACAACTTCATTTGCAATCAGGAGTTTTCTCAACTTGTAGCTTGTATAACAAAAAGAAAAAAAAGACCTTGATTCTTTGTGTGTGTGTGTGTGTGTGTGTGTGTGTGTGTGTGTGTGTGTGTGTGTGTGTGTAAGGTACACCTCCTGTTGCTTAAATTCTTTGCCTAATGTACCATGTACTATATATTCTGTGAATGTTTTCCCTTCCAAAATAAAAACAGTCTATACTAGGAACTCCATCTAACCTGTTTCAATGGTACTAAAGTTATATATGACTTTATAAAACAAAAGAAACATGATTCTGTGCTTATTTGATTCCTTAATAAAAATATTCTTTGGCCATACATTCAGTCCCCTAAATCTGAATTCCTTAACTGATGAAATGCAGCTGAACAAATGGGTGTAGACATAGGTTCAAGGGAATTGAGCCTTTTCATCCAAAAACATCCAAAAGCAGAACTCTGAGAATCAGCATTCTACATGGATAGTAATGCTATTCTCTAAGATACAGAAAATTCAGTAGCCTTATCTTCCTGTGGAAAGAGAGAGCTAACATTTCTTAAATCAGTATGTGTGTAATATATTTAAATATGGTTACAAAGTGGAAAATTATCTCTTTCTCTTTCTCGTCCCATCCTCTACTCTAAATTTTAAAGTTATAAAAAGGCACCATTTCACATTTTGTGACTCATTTTAAAATCATGTCTACACTATTTTTGCTTAGATTGGTAATAGCTAACTTAAAAAGAGTGGAGAGTGCTTCAGAGAAACTATGCTAACATACTTGCATCTGGTATACCGTATCATTAAGTACTCCCCTATGAATACTTACTAAGTATTTACTTAACTCATCAACTATGAGATATTATGATTTTCTGTACCAAATAATTACTCAACTAAAGATTTCCTAAGATTAGTGCAAACTCAAAACACCATATCATTGGTTAAAATAATTTTCTTTTAAAGACCATATTCAGTTTTGCTTTTTACACTACTTTCTAAAAGCAAATAAAAAAACCTCATTAAACGATAACACCAGAGGGTTAGGACTGTTAATCTTGAATAGTATTATTTTGAAACAATTGAGAATATGTGGGAGTGTGTATGTTCTGTTTTGTTTAAGGAGGGATAAGTTTGAGTCTACTCCAGTGTGAAAGGACCATAATTTATGAAACATTCCTTTAACTTCTCATAGATAAATGGTATTCATCCAGAATGCAGATTGTACATGGAAATCCATGAAGAGGAAACCAAATGTATGGCCTTCCTAAGTACCCAAACAGAAAACAAAGGTAAGAGAAAAGGGACCTCTCCTTCACATCAGAAAGAATGAATTTTGTTTCGCTGTGTTTGACTCTTCATGACCTTATTGGAGGTTTTCTTGGCAAAGATAATGGAGTGTTTTGTCATTTCCTTCTCCAAATTTTACATTTTACAGTTGAGGAAACTGAGGAAACTGAGTGACCGATCCAGGATTGCCCAGCTGTTTCTGTTATTGTTTGTTCATCATTTTCCAAGAGAGTTGGATTTTAAGTGAGTGAGGGCTGTGTCAATTCACCAGTCTGTCTTCCTTCTGGTACCATCTGAGTCCAATGGCAAAATATAGTTCAGGATGACTGGAGATGGCTTTAGATATATATTCATAATTACACATGTATAACATATCAAGTTGCTTATTATCTCAGGGAAAAGGGAAAGAATTTGGAACTCAAAATTTTTTAAATGAATGTTAAAAATTGTTTTTACATATAATTGGGAATAAGAAAATGAAATATTTTTTTAAAGTTTAGATTCACCCTCACTCTGTTTCCTTAAGAAAATCCAACTAGAGACAAGAGTTTTTAGACTCAAGATCTTTTAAAAATGTTTAAAATATGTCTTAAAATTTTATTTAAAAACAACTAAAATATTTCTTAAAATTTCTGAAGAAACTGAAATGGAAGTTTTTTAAATGGTGCCACATTTCTAAAAAAATCAAGTCAATATATTTGCTCTTTTTCAATCTTGTGGTATTCTCCACATTTTTTCATATATCAAAGTGGTTCAACTATTATATCTACAAGTTCTTTCCCTAACTAATGAGGTTCTTCTGGGCCAAAGGACCTTAAGCTAAAAGCTCTGTTAGAATCTTTTTTATCTCTCTTGGTTATCAATTCCCTTTTAGTTATCTTTTCCTAATCCTTGACTTTTCCTAATCAAAGGTCAGCCTTGTAGGCAAAGAAAACAAGCAAAATAAGGCAAACAGGTTTGCCTTCTCCACCCTAAATATTATCCCCATACCTTCTTTGATCTACCTATTTCTCCCAGTTTAATTTTAAGTTCATTTTTTTTGTCCTTAGCAGATTCAGCCCATTCTGATCTTTATCATCCCCGACACAATCTTTACATTACTCTATCACTTTCCTTTATTAATCTTTGATTATCAGTTCTTACTCCATTGTTTGTACATATCATTTGAAAATTATTATTTTAATATTTTAATAATAAAATATTTTTTGTCTTTACAACCATTTCTGGGCCTCCTAACCAAATTAGATCTTCTCTTATTACAAAAGAAAAGAAAAACACCAAAACCCTCCCCCCCCAAAAAAAAAGTGAAGCAAAAACATCATATACTCTAACTACACTGGAGAAAGAATAGCTTGATATATGAAGATTAAGGCCAAGTTCAAATACAAGAAGCTTCAATTTAGAGATTGTAAATGATGAACTGATATGGGGTCACATTTAATTCAAGCTACAATTTAATTAATGCAATGAGTGTGAGCTCATTGTGGTCAAGGGTTTTAAATCTGGCTATCATCAGTGTTCAATTGCCTGTTATAATATGTGGAAGTGATGTGCTATTGTATACATATTATCAACAGTTGTGTTAATTTGTGTGTGTGTTTTTAGAGAGTTCTTAACAAATTGGACAAAAAGAAGAATATTTCACCAGAAAACACTGCCAGTGAAGAGAGATTGAGAGAGAGAAAGAGAAAGAGACAGACAGACAGAGACAGAGAAACAACAATTGGATGTAGCTGAATGGCATAAATGTGTCATAGTCACTTTGGAATCGAATGAGAAGTCAAAATGTCCAAATGTATAGTTATTGCTGTTGTTAATCAATCATTTCCAAGTCTTCATGACCCTATTTGGGATTTTCTTGGTAAGATACTAAAGTAGTTTGCCATTTCCTTCTCCAGATCATTTTACAGATGAAGAAACTGAGGCAAACAGGATGAAGTGACTTAGCTGGTGCCACATAGTTAATAAATGTCTGTGGCTGGGTTTGAACTCAGATATTCCTGACTTCAGACCTGAGGAGATTCTACCCACTTTGCTCCCCAACTGCCCTAAAACAATGAATAGGCAATTCCATTGCTTAAGTATCTCTTAATTCTGTCTCAGTGAAAGTATTATTTAAGACTGCAGTTTCAATTAAAATTTCTTTTCTCTTTTATGAGCCCCAGGAAAAGTAAATAGTGTTAAGAATAGTTTGAGCAGTTTTGACATTCCAGTCAATTAAAAGTAAGCTTTAATCCTCAATTGTAACACAGCTTTGCTGGCTTGCACTGATAGCAATAGTTACTAAAATAATTACACTGTAATTGTAAGGAGAAGAAAAAGTAGTCCACATGTTGCATGAAGGGAAAATGTTTTACATTCTTGCATTTGGGGTACTGTATTACTTATTTTATTTTTAAGTTCAAGTAAAGTAAATGGAAAACTTATCAGGATGCAAATAGGGAGAATAAACTCAATTAAGGCTAGAATAAATATACCTTTGTATTGTGTTAGAATTTTCTAGTTCAAATAAACAAAAAGCATACTCAGAAAACAGATACAAATGAGGAAGGATCACAAGTGATATTTATAAACATCTTGCCTCTTCCACTAACTAGATATGCAATCTTGGGGAAGTCATTTAAACCTCATTGGACCTCAGTTTGCTTATCTATTAAATGAAAATTTTCATCTAGATCTTTCAGGTCTCTTCCAGCTCTCAACCTACTGAGCAGGACAAAAGTCAGGACTGATTTGGCTATTTTGCTTTGGGTTTGTCCTTTATGATTAAGGAACCCTCCAATATGAAAGAAACCTTTTTTGGAGGGAACTTCAATAACAAGCCTGAAAGATAACTGATGGATGCTTATGGGCTTCACAATTATTCAATGAGACTAAGCATATGGGATGGATTCTTTATAGAGAATATATGACAGAATATGGATCTAAGCTCCACAGAATAAAAAAAGTATAGGTGGGTTACAATTTTCCCCCACTGTAGGGAGTATCACATTAATGAGATAACAGATTCATTGAATCGTGTCTATCTGTGTGTGTGTATACATATATCTATATATCTATTACATATAAAATATATTTCCTAAATCTTTTGCATTTTTACTTATTATTCATATTGTCTGAGACAAATCACTACCTAGCTGGATCTCAGTTTCCTCATTTGTAGATAATTTCTAAGATCCTTTCCAACTCTAAATCTTATGTTCAAGTTGAAAAGAACCTCAGAGTTATGGGTTCTGGTCTAGATTTGTTATAAATTAGCTATATAACCTAGGGTAAGATACAATCTCTCTCAGTTTTCTTATTTATAAAATGGGGTAGAATTTAGATGAAGTGTTATTGTCCAGGCTTATATATCATAAGTAGGGCACAGTTGATGACAGACCAAAATCAAAGGATTAATAAGATTCAGAGACCTATGTATTCATTGGGAAAAATAAAAGGGAACCCAAATAGTTGGTAATAGGACAAAGGCCAGAAGGCAGGAAGTTGGCATTAGATAGGTAAAAAATGTCAGGGGAGTCAGTAAGTAGGAACAATTCAGAGGTCTGCATCATGGGCAATTATTGCCAAAGAAGTTTTATAATTCATATAATAGGAAAACAACCACAGGGATTGAGAAGATGGAGGATTCTAATACTTGGAAAGATTGGGATTGTAAAGGAGATGAGACAGAAGAATTGGGAATATTGGGCAAGGAGCAAAGGAAGGGATGTGGGTCCAGAGCAAAGATAAAGTGGTCTAATTATTAGAATAGGGCTATAAGGCAAGTATTTTGTCTCAAGGAAATAAAAGTTCAGTTACTAGAAATAAGGAAACAAATTCTGAGTGGGATCTATTTACTTGAAGCTACTGGCATAAGGACCCATTTTATTATCATCATCATTATTTTTATTAACATGCTTTGAAAACTTGAAAGCACTTTAATACTAATACTAATAGTACGTGATGGTGTATAATGTGTAAAAAGAATGGAAGGGGAGGAGAAGATTATGAAGGACTTTGAACATGGAATAAAGAATTTTATACTTGATTGTGGAAATAATGGTGAGGTTAGCGTTTATTGAATGCGAACAGATAAGGAATGGTATGGTCAGACCTGTGCTTTAAGAACATAAATTTGAAAGTTGAATATAAAATAGACTGGAGATTCATAGCAGAGAAGCTAACCAAACAGAAGGTGATGAAGGTGTACTAGAATGATGTCACAGGAAATAATGGGTCAGGTCATAAATGAGAAATGTTATGAAAGTAAAATTTAGAGCCCCTGGCAACAGGTTATGTGTGTGTGTGTGCATACATACATATATATACATATATATGTGTATATAGATAGGCAGAAATAAACAGAGAGACAGAGACAGAGACACAAACATAGAGAAAGAGACACAGAGAGAGAGAGAGTAAAGGAAATTGAGAGTGATATCTAAGTTAATAACCTTGCTTTGCATGACATAGTAATCTAATTCAATATTATTTAATAGTAGAATCTCCATTAAGATTAAAATGAATAAAAGAATACACGAATTTTAAATGTCATGTATTCTAACCTCTCACCTAATTCAGGAATTTGCCTGTATACCTCCAGAAATGCAGAATTTTCTATGCCCATTTCACCGTCTGACTGCTTTCAATATTTAAAATATATTTGTTATTTTGAATTCATCTGCCTCCTTTTAATATACAAACACTGTTTCTAGTTCTGCTTCCTAAAACATTAGAAACCATGTCTACATCCTCTTCTGAATGACAGCCCTGAAAATATTTGGAAAATATTTTGTTAATAATTATAATGGTGATATTTTAGCTAGTATTTACTAGAACTTTCAGGTTTACAAAACATTTTGCACATATTATTGCATTGATCTATTCTTATATGCATTTTACAGATGAGAAAACTGAGGCTTAGGGAGGTCAGTGACTTGCTCAGAGTCACACTGCTAGTAAGTGTCTGAGACAAGATTTGAACTCAGGTTATCCTGACTTCAAGCTACATTTCTAAATCTGTTTTATCGATACACTTTAAATTATTGGTGTCCATCTTAAAATGTATTACCTAGAGTTGAACGCAATATTTGAGATATTGTACAAATAGTTCAAAGCACCATGGGACTTTTTATGGCTTTTTATGATCAAGATGCTTTATTTCTATCAATAAGATCTAAGAAGCAATATTACAACATTGGTTAATATTAATAAGTCATTGCATATTCCCTGACTTTTTTCAAAAGTACTCTAGTTAAGTCATGTATTTTTTATCTTGTAGTGTGCAGTCAATTTTCCTTTTTCTTTTTTTTTTTGCTGAGGCAATTGGGGCTAAGTGACTTGCCCAGGATCACACAGCTAGGGAATTTTAAGTGTCTGAGACCAGATTTGAACTCAGGTTCTCCTGACTTCAGGTCTGGTGCTCTATCCACTGTGCTACCTAGCTGCCCCAAGAAGTTGATTTTTCAAAAATTTAAATAGAGAACTTCACATTTATTGCTTTTAATTTCTGTCTAGTATCATAGAATTTTAGAAATGAAAGGAAACTTAGCCTCCAATCTAATCCCTTTATTTAAAGATAAAAAACTCAAAGCTCCAAGAAAATTATGCTAGTCATATAGTTACTCATTAGTAATAGTGATCCTAACCTTTTTAATTCCAAATCCAGAGCTTTCCCCACTAATTTATAGAATGCTAGGATTCTGTTATCTATTGTATTGTACTAGTGCTTCTATCAGAGATAGATTATTGAGATAGATGGGCCAACATGGTAATTATCATATTTATGCATACATAGCACTCAGATTTTGTGAGAGACAGAGACATAGAAAGACAGAGAGAAAGGGCGAGAAACAGAGAGAAAAAATCATATAAACACAGAGGAACCTTATAAAAATGCCATTAATATTAAACTGATTTATTTGGTGCCCATCTAAAGGGATTCATAGGATAATAAATTTAGAGTAGGAAAAAAATTTAAAGGTCATGGAACCTATTCCAACCTCCTCATTTAATAGATGAGAAAACTGAAGTGAGAGGAACCTAGAGAACTTGGAGGGTTTGAATGACTTCCCCAAGATCACAAAGCTTGTAAGTTAATGATTCATGAAAATGACTTCATTAAATGTCTGCTTTTCCCCCCATAATGTGGTGCCATACTGTTGATCTAAAGTATAGAGTTCTAATAGATATACAGTGTACAGTAGCTAATCTCATCCCTGTTATGGAAAAGACTTTAAAAAGGAGCTTAAGGAGTTAATAATTTTATTGGAGTAGAAAATATCTAGTATGGAAATTCCCTCCATTGGATCAAATCAGAAACTCATATGAAAGATGTTTTGCTCAGCACAGATAATAGGGGTCAGAGGCAACAAATTTTCCTGTTGGGAGATAGCACTTTCTACTATACCTGTCACTTCTTCAAAGGAAAGAAAACAAGGAAGTTATATTATGTTTGGAAATAATAAAACGTTAGTTCCTTAAAATTTTGCTATGATCCTGCCTTCTCTCCTGTCTCCCTACCCCCCCCCCCCACAAAATACCAAGTAGAGAACTTTTCTGATACATGTGATTCACCTTTGCTCAGAAAAACCTTGGGAATATACTAAGATGATGCAACACACAGGAGAAAAACAAAGAGAATAAGCATTTATTTTGTACCTAGTATGTACCAAACATTGTGCTAAGCATTTTACAAAAATATTATTTGATAGATCTAAAACTGTTTACAAAATAGAAAGCAGTAATAATTGAGGTTTTAGAGTTATAGACGGGATACACAACCACTTCTTTACTATCTATATTCATGCTAGGGGACACATAGTTCACTGTCTTAAAATATTTGAGTATAAAAAAGGAAAGAACTAGGATTCCTCAGAATCAATGTAAGAAAGAACTTTCTAACCACTAGGACTGTCCAGATATGGAAAGAGCTGCCTAATAAGGTAGTGAGTTCCCTGTGACTGGGAATGTTCAAACATAGCCTGTTAGAATTCATGCTTTAAGTAAAAGTCAGACCAGAAGACTTCTGGGATCCTTTCCCACTCTGGGGTATTTAATACTAGTGAGGGGAAAAAGAAAAATAGAAAACCCAAATGATCTACCCACCTCTAGTCCTGACCAACTTGGTTATAGAGGATATCCACTCTTCTCCCCAAGAATCAGGGCTCTGGCAATGTAATATTAGAAATAAAAAACCCAAGGCTCCAAGAAAATTGTGCTAACGTCATATAGTTACTCACTAGTAATAATGATCCTAACCTTTTTAATTCAGAGCATTTTTATATGACTTTATATAGCTTTGATTTTTTTATCAAAAAATCTTTTATTTTATTTTTTAACTTAATTTAACTCAAATAATCAAGTGTTGATTATGAAATATGATCAGGTACTGAAGGAGGAAGACCTCAGTTTACAACTAAGGAGTTAATAGGAATGAGCAGTATAAGACTAAGTGTATGACTAAGCCTCACCAGTGTAAGCGAACTCATGAAATACTGTTTTATGATTCATGCTCCATTTTTCCTTTCTTTAGTTCCTTTCTAAAATGACTGTGGTTGGTTATCTCAATTGCTAGGTGTTGCAGTAGATAGAACACTGGGCCTGGAGACAGGAAGACTCATTTCCCTGAGTTAAAATCTGGCTTCAGACACTTACTAGCTGTATGACCCTGGACAGGTCACTTACCTCAGTTAGGCTCAATTCATCATTTGTAAAATGAGCTGGAGAAGTAAATGGCAAGCTATTCCAGGATCTTTTAAAAATAAATGGGATCATGAAGTGTCAGTCTGAATTGTAACAACTGAACAACATCTCAGTTGGCTAGGTACTAATGAGCTTAAGCTTGTTCTGTTCATTTCCTTCTTGGGGCAGTTGATTTTACTAAGTTTCACAACCACAGATTTGGTATTCTCATTCTGTTCAGCCATCTCATATGTACAGGCTATCAATCAGAAAAGAATCCAAGTGAAATGTATGGACTATAAGGGGAAAATTTATCCTTATCACCCAATGTGAATACAGAGAATAACAGAGCAGTATAGTCACCTTCTCATCCAATGGTGATACCTTATTCATTTTTAATCTTTCAATTTTTGTAGTACATTGGGTAGAATATTGGCTGTACAGTCAAAGGACCAATTTTAATTCTGGCTCTATCATTTACCACCTGTGTGATCTTGAAAAAAAAATTACTTAGCCCCCCCACCCAGTAGGTTAGTTTTCTTACCTGTAAAATGAGATTGAACTAAATGACTTCTTAGGTCCCTTCCAATTTTCCATTATGAGTTAACATTTATGATCTTTCTTCTTCCAAAATCCCCAAACTCCTACCACCTCCACATCCTTCCCAAACCTCTTTGTTATCAATTGGGAAAGGACAGAATGTGATGTTTTTAGTTGTCATATATAAAACAACTTCCTTTGCTTAGGGCAACTAACTCAGCATAAGAAATGTTTTGAAAACAAAGCTACTAATCAGTTGCTTAGTAATAATAAGTTCCAGTATTCCATTTGCTATACATAGTGCTTTAATTTCCACTATTAGCACTATAGAAAAAAAAATCTGCATTTGATTCCACTGACCTTTGGATCTGTTCAAAATGCCTGGTAACAAACTTTTGTTTGTTGCTTTCCAAGACAAAGGCAGTGCTTCTTTAAACCTGATGATAAGTTAAGACTGGCCACTGCTGTGCTTTTTCTAAGGAGAACCAACTCTTGTTTTAGATTAATTTTTTTTATTTGAAATCGGTGCAGCACAAATGCCAGGGATAAAAATAGGATATTAAGATACCAGAGTAAAGATTCCATGGATGTTGTAAAGCAGAACTGACAAAGATGAGTCAAGGAACTCTAATTGGTATTGGGAAAGGGGGAGAGGGAGAAGAAATGCTATATATATAGTTTTTTATTCTTTGAGTATTTGCATGTGTGTATGAGCTTAAATGAAAACAGGATGGAGTATTTTTCAACCCAAAGAGATCTCTAAGGGATAGTCAACTAAATAACACAGATCTAAAAAATTATTTGGGAAGGCAGAGGAGGAAATTATGCTTATTATAAGTTATAAGAGAGGAAGCAATTTTTAGTTAGATGCATCCTAGTTCCCTTGGCTCTATGTTGAGTAAAAAAAAATAGCATTTCCAAATCATTTAAAGGGAATCTTTTGTAAGAAAGAAAGGCTTACTAGGCACATGGGACATTTTGATTTAATATTGTTGATGTTTTTTGCTGACTTTGACTTAATCTTGCCAATGTGTATGAGAAGCACTCTAAATCTCACAATCCCCAAGTCAGACATGAGGTATCATACTAGAAGATGCCTTAGTTTGGTCTTTACTCACCCACTTCTCCAGCATTAAAGACAATGATGTGAGAAAAGACACTGCAATTAGGTTTCTCTACTGCTGCCTACTCCCAACTTGAACTGAGACTGTATGTGAATGTTTATTTTTTCAATCAATAACCCACTCCCTATTAAGCCATGGTTATGGCATCTCTCCAGTGATAATAAACCATCATGGGCATGTACAGACAGCACTTTATATTTTTCAAAGTACTTTAAAATGGGGGTAGAAAGGACAGTTGCTGTTATCTCCTTTCTACTTTAAAAGTCAGAATGGCTTGGTGACAAGAGTGTTATATTTTAAAACAGAACAATTTCTTGCTTTTGCTATTGTGGCTTCCAAGTACCTAAATGGAAATCATATATATGTATATATATACATATGTATATATGTATATACATACATATATATACACACACATGTATATATATACATATATATATATATAGAAGAATAAGGGAGGGAATTGACATTCAACTTCACAGAATTTTTAAAATGGAGAATTTTATAACCTGAGAAATGATCTAGTGAATTCAAGGCATTTTACAAATAAAGAATCCTTCAGATCTGCACATACCTAGAATCTCAGAGTAGCACAGAACTAAGTAATTCTTCAGCTTTTTCTCTTGTGGATTCAATAATAGCATTTTTTCAACCTTTCTCCATGAGTACTTTTGGGCAGCCAGGTGGTACAATGGAGAGAACCCTATTCTCATTTGTCCCAGATGAATCTCAATCCATTTGTATTTGACCATTTTCCCAACTTGTTTTAATTTAACTTGTTATAATCTTTATATATTATGTCATTCCCCTCAAAATTGTATTTTTTGCAGATTTAATAAGCATGGTTTGTCCTATCATCCACACCACCATCCACAAAGAGCCTAATCTCTCTCTGGATCAGTGTCAGCCCTTACAGAGCATAGCTTAACCTATGAACTGACATAATGATTCTATTTTTTTTTTCCGATTTATTTATTTATTTATTTATTTAATATAAAGCTTTTTATTTACAAAACATATGAGTGACCTTTCAACATTGACCTTTGCAAAAACTTTTTTTTTCTCAAGCTTTTCCCCTCCTTCCCCCCACTCCCCACCCCTAGATGACAGGTAATCTAATACATGCTAAATAGGATAAATTATATGACAAATACAATACATGTATACATATCTATACAGTTATCTTACTGCACAAGAAACATCAGATCTAGAAAGAGAAGAAGGAAAAAACAACCTAAGAAAGAAAACAAAATGCATGGAAATATTCACAGAAAGCGTTAAAATGCTGTGTGGTGGTTCACTCTCAGTTCCCACAGGCCTCTCTCTGGATGTATATGACTATCTTCATCGCTGAACAACTGGTTTGAATCACATCATTGTTGAAGAGAACCATGTCCATCAAAATTGATCATCGTATAGTCTTGTTGCTGTGTATAATGTTCTCCTGGTTCTGCTGATTTCACTCAGCATCAGTTCATGCAAGTCTCTCCAATCCTCTCTGAAATCCTCCTGTTGGTCATTTCTTACAGAACAATAATATTCCATAACATTCATATACCATAATTTATTCACCCATTCTCCAATTGATGGGCATCTTTTCAATTTCCAGTTTCTTGCCACTACAAAAAGGGCTGCCACAAACATTTTTGCACATGTGGGTCCCTTTCCCTCCTTTAAAATCTCTTTGGGATATAGGCCCAGTAGAAACACTGCTGGGTCAAAGAGTATGAACTGTTTGATAACTTTTTGAGCATAACTCCAAATTGCTCTCCAGAATGGTTGGATCCGTTCACAGTTCCACCAACAATGTATCAGTGTCCCAGTTTTCCCACATCCCCTCCAACAATTATCATTATCATTTCCTGTCATTTTAGCCAATCTGACAGGTGTGTAGTGGTATCTCAGAGTTGTCTTAATTTGCATTTCTCTGATCAATAGTGACTTGGAGCACCTTTTCATGTGACCGGAAATAGTTTCAATTTCTTCATCTGAAAATTGTCTATTCATATCTTTTGACCATTTATCCATTGGAGAATGGCTTGAATTCTTATATATTTGAGTCAATTCTCTATATATTTTAGAAATGAGGCCTTTATCAGAACCTTTGGTTGTAAAAATATTTTCCCAGTTTACTGCTACCCTTCTAATCTTGTCTGCATTCATTTTGTTTGTACAAAAACTTTTTAACTTGATATAGTCAAACTTATCTATTTTGTGATTAATGATGACCTCTAGTTCTTCTTTGGTCACAAATTCCTTCCCCCTCCACAGGTCTGAGAGGTAAACCATCCCACATTGTTCTAATTTGTTTATAATATCATTCTTTATGCCTAGATCATGAATCCATTTTGACCTTATCTTGGTATATGGTGTTAGGTGTGGGTCAATGCCTAATTTCTTCCATACTAGTTTCCAATTATCCCAGCAGTTTTTGTCAAATAGTGAGTTTTTATTCCAAAAACTGGGGTCTTTGGGTTTATCAAACACTAGATTACAATTGTCATTGAGTATTTTGTCCTGTGAACCTAACCTATTCCACTGATCCACTACTCTATTTCTTATCCAATACCAAATGGTTTTGGTGACCACTGCTTTATAATATAGTTTTAGATCTGGTGCAGCTATAATGATTCTATTTTGAACTGATCTTCCAATAAATAATACTGACAGGATTGTGATCTCTCTTCTCAATTTTCAAGTCAAGAAGTATTTATCAATTTTCTATTATGTACCAGGCATTGTGCTAAATGTTGGGATACAAAGAAAGACAAAATCCAGGCCCTACTCTCAAGGAGTTTACAATCTAATGGAGGAGACAACAATTGGAGATAATCTCAGAGCAAAGACATTAAGATAGGGAGGACAGAGAAAGGCTTCTTGCAGAAAGTGATATTTTGTCTGAGGCTGAAAGAAATCAGGGAATTCACAAGATAAAGATGAGGAGAGAGAGAGTTCCAGGTATGGAGAGCCAGGAAAAACACCTCAAGTTAGGATGGCAATCACATTTGAGAAACAGAAAGGAGACCAATGTCACTGGGTTGCAGAGTGCATGACAGGGAGTAAAATTTAAGACTGGAAAGTTTTCTGACTAATAATATGTGGGGAATACAAGTCTTGAGAAAAAATAATTTGCACTTCTTGTTTCTCCTTCTTACCCTTGGTGTGTGCCACAGTGACAAAGGGGAATTACATTGATCTAAGAGGGGAATTGATCTAAGTGTTGATTTTCCACAAACCTAGCTGGAGTATTGCCCAGTGCCTTTATGTTTTAGATCTGGATGGGCCACCATTCAAGGCTGCCAGCTAGAGAAGATGTGAAATAGGATGTTATCCTTTCATTGTCTATTAGCATGATGATCCTTACAGAAACACAACTTCACTCTCTGTCACAAGCTAGTGCTAGAGTTGGGTTGTAGAAACCTTTGATAGAGTGTAAGCTCCTTGACAATAGGGATTTTTTCTCTCCCATTTCTTATCCTTGTATGTCTAGCATCTAGCAAGTATCAAGTATGAAATTAATAATTCTATTGATTGATGATGCAAAAGACCTCAAGGATTATGCCTAAATGAGGAATTATTTCTTTCCAAATTAAATTCTCCCCGTTCAAACAATAATCATTCATCAAGTACTTGCAATGTGCCATGCACTATGCTAGTCACCAGAAACACAAATAAAAAAATGAAATGGCCACTGCCCTCAGTTTATATTCTATAAGAGGATACAATTAGGCTTTCTGAAGTGTGCTTGCTCATAATAGATATCGAAAGAAAAATACCTGTTGAATTGAATTCTTGTATCTTTCCCCTTCTTTCCTTTGACATGGCTGTCAACTTCAAGTAGATACTCATCACCCCAAACCTGGACAATAGATTGCTGACTAGTCTCTATTCATCCTCATCACCTCCCACTTTTTTATTTTTCTTCTCCAAAACTCAACTTCAAACCTATCCTGTCTTCCAATCTATCTCAACTCTCTGTGATAACACCCCCAAAAATATTTCTTCTGAGATTATTTATATTTTAACCTGCATATGTACATACATAGATACACATCATATATAGTATATGTGAGTGTTTGCTTTTTGTTTCCCCCATTAGAAATGTGAATTTCTAGAAGGCTGAGATTTTTTTTTTGCCTTTCTTTGTACCCTCAGCTCAGAATACTGTTGCTGAGTCATTTTCAGTCTTGTCTGATTCTTTGTGACCTCATTTGGGGTTTTCCTGTCAAAGATACTGGAGTGGGTTGCCATTTTCTTTACCAGCTCATTTTACAGATGAGAAAATTGAGACAAAAGGGGTTAAGTGAGTTGCCTGGTATCATACAGCAAGTATCTGTCTGAAGCCAGATTTGAACTCACAAACATGAGTCTCCCTGCCTGGCATTCTAGACTGCTACTGTTTTATTAGCTGTTTGACGTTAGGCAAGACATTTAATCTTTCCTCATCTATAAAATAAGAAGATCAAATAAAGTGCTCTTTAAGGTTTCTTTTAGTTCTAAATCCAAGAGATTGTTGGCAATTCTTGCTCTAAGAAACAGCATAGCAGCGAAATGTGGATTCAGACATTATGAATCATAAAAGACATAATGGAAAAGATGTGAATCTTAATCTGGTAAAATTGCAACATCACTAAAGACTTCAGTGACAACCAATTTGGTTTTAGAGAAATCTATTAAAACAAAGATTAGAAATATGATATACTTCAAAAGAAAAAGCACTTACTATTTATGTTACACACATGCTGATTTGTTTTAAAGATGAGTTCCTCACTTTCTTACTCTTTCCTGTAGTTCAAGAATGGTCAGAATGTGGAACAAAGGACATACAAAATGGCAGGGAGCAAAGGCATTTTTTAAGAGCCCTCAGCTCTCTCCATTATAACAGCACTCTTTTTTTCTTCCTTTATCTTTTTCTCTAATTCACCAATCCCCACAATTGCCTTTCCCAACATTCTACAGTTCATTGTCATTACTAGGGTAGAATGATCAGGCCTTTGACCCAGGGAAGCAAAATTTAAAGAACACTGATAATGTTCCCTCAACAAAGAAACAAATGAGCTTAGCATTTAATTAGCAAGAATATTCAGTTGAAAGAAGTTATCAGATATACCTCTCTAGGTGAACAATCTCTCCATTATTTGGCTCTTCTATTCTCCATTAATCCCTCCCACATCTTTTAGTGGGGCCCCCACAATAGTTTCTGAGTATCCTGTGATCTTTATTTACATTGAATTCTTATCCATTGAATTCTGGATCTCCATTCTTCAAGGTGGTTTTAGGGAGCCTCTCCCACCATGGGCCTTATTTTCCAGAATGTAGTCCCTGAATTTGACTTAAAAAGTTGAGTGGAACCTCTCAGATTGGCTAAGATGATAGGAAAAGATAATGACAATTTTTGGAGGGGATGTGAGAAAACTGGGACACTAATGCATTATTGGTGGAATTGTGAACTGATCCAATAATTCTGGAGAGCAATTTGGAACTATGTTCAAAGGGCTATAAAACTATGCATACTCTTTGATCCAACAGTGTTCCTACGGGGCTTATATATCAAAGATCTTAAAAGAGGGAAAGGGACCCACATGTGCAAAAAATGTTTGTGGCAGCCCTTTTTATAGTGACAAGAAACTGGAAACTGACTGGATGCCCATCAGTTGGAGAATGGCTAAATAAATTATGATATATGAATGGTATGGAATATTATTGTTCTATAAGAAATGATCAGTAGGATGATTTCATGAACTGATACTAAGTGAAATGATCATTGTACATGGCAACAGCAAGATTATATGATGGTCAATTTTGATGGATGTGGCTCTTCTCAACAATGAGATGATTCAGACCAGTTCCAAGGATCTTGTGATGAAGAGAGCCATCTACACCCAGAGAGAGGACCGTGGGAATTGAGTGTGGATCACAACAAAGTATTTTCACTTCTTTTGTTGTTGTTTGCTTGAATTTTATTTCCTTCCTCATTTTTCTTCCTTTTTAATCAGATTTTTCTTGTTCAGGAAGATAATTGTATAAATATGTATGCCTATATTCAATTTACACGTATTTTTTTTACCATGTTTAACATATGTTGGATTACTTATCATCTAGGGAAGGAAATAGGGGAAAGGGGGGGGAATTGGAACACAAGGTTTTGAAAGGGTCAAAAGTATCCTTGCATCTGTTTTGAAAAAAAATTTCAATAAAAAATTTAAAAAAATAAAAAAAAATTTCCTAAAAAAATAATTTCCTCTAGTAAGAAATGGGAAGGTGGGAATTTCCATTTTTGCAGGAAGAATTACACTACTCATTAAATTGCATCTTTTGAAGAATAAAAATTAATACTTTATTATTTAAAAAAAAGTTGAGTAGAAGAGGAGTTTCATGCTCCAAGAGAACTTAGTGAAGCTTTCTCTAGGCATCAAAACTGGATGTTCCAGCTTGGTCCTTACCCAAGATTTAAAGTATCCTAAAGTTTAAAACCTGATGGTAATTCTTGATTTTTGTCACTGTTTCCCCTCTCCCCCTCCCCATCTAAACCAGCTTCCAAATCTTGTCGATTTTACCTCCAGCAACACCCAGAGATGTTGTTCATCATGTTCATCATTGGTTCAAATCCTCATCTCCCCTTGTCTATATTTGTGGGTTGGTTTATTTACTTGTCTCTTCCTTCTCCATTATTTCATATGGTTAACAAAGTTTTAATTCTAAATCTCCATGTATAACACTATATTTATTTGATCAATAAATTCCAGTGACTGTCTTACCCTCTAAGATTGAAATACAAGCATCTCTGTGTAACATTTATTGTCCTTCAAAACCTGATTCTGACCTACCTTTCCAGGATTATTATGCATTACTTCCCTTTATCCACTCTAGAACCTAGAAAAAAACCGATTTTCTTGCAGTTTCTTTCACAAAACATTCCTTTACTTATTGCTATATATATATATATATATATATATATATATATATATATATATATATACTTTGTGCATATAGACTGTGTAACATGCCTACAATGAATTGCCTTCTGATATCTTAACTGTACTGTTTGCAGGACAGCATAAATGACTTCTCTTTTATAAGATCCTTCATGTTTTCCCAAGCTGCAAGTACTGCCCTTCCTGCTCCCCACCCCTCCGTATTTATTTTGCCTGCATTTTGCATATATTTCTATGTCTACTCATTTTCTACTCTGATAGAATAAAAGCTTTTTTTAAGGACAGGAATTATTGTTTTCTTTTTGACTTTGTAACCTCTGTGCTTGGCACTCTTAAATGCTCACTTATTAATTTTTACAAAGCTTCTACATAGCATCACAGGACTGGGACTGAAACAAGTCCTAGAAATCCACTCTGCTAATTGGGTGGATCATACATGCCCATATATACATGTTCATATACATTTTTTATACATTTTGTTATTTGGATATACTTTATACAAATTATATATATACAAATCTTCACTTCATTTTTATTTTATCATGCTATTGCTCAATTCCCCATAATAATGTCTTACTTCTCTGTTTTTCCCCCTGAGGCAATTGGGGTTAAGTGACTTGCCCAGGGTCACACAGCTAGGAAGTGTTAATTATCTGAGGACAGATTTGAACTTAGGTCCTCCTGATTTCAGGGCTGGTGCTCTAAGCATTCACCACCTAGCTGCCCCAATAATGTCTTACTTCTAACAGCATTACATCTGAACTCTTAATGCCCAACTTTCTAGGTTCTTTTCAGCAAAGGATACCTTAGCATTAGAATGACAGGTTCTAGAATCCTTGGAGATAAGAGGAAGTACTAGAACAAGATATGGATTGTGATCTGGAAGAAGTAATACTGGTGTCATGGCATTTTCTTCTGATGGGAGATCATTTTACCTGCCAGCTCAGGAGAGTATCAGGTCACCTAGAAAATAGTTCAGGGACTCTCTTTTTCTTCTGCTATTTTGTGTGTGAAGGATCTATTTGTCACAAGATATCATAACAATAGTAGATGTATGATTTGCAACAGTACTGGGAAGTCACCCAAGTCCTGGCCATAAATCACTGGGAGATTACCTTTGGAATAACATGGCACCAGTCCCAAAGTGGTATGTCCTAGGAATAGCTCACCTCTGGATTCCTAGAATGTTCATTTTCCCTAGATTAAATGACTTCAAATTAAAAGGCTTTCCTAGGTAAGGCCTTTAGTGGGAAGCAATCCAGAGAGAGAGCTCTTATCTCTCTCTCCCAATCTTGAAGCTTTGGTGAAACT
Source organism: Myrmecobius fasciatus (assembly GCA_023553655.1). NCBI lineage: Eukaryota > Metazoa > Chordata > Mammalia > Dasyuromorphia > Myrmecobiidae > Myrmecobius > Myrmecobius fasciatus. The sequence continues at coordinate 15,708 of JAJPUD010000453.1, read as the reverse complement.
GAGAAAGTTGGAGACAATGGTAATAGTCTCTTAAATGGTGAACTTGATACCTTAAAGAAAGTTTCAAATATAGTCACTTCTAATTTGGGGGCTGGAGGACAAAGTATAAACCTCTCCAAAGTCTTTCTTTATAAAGGGCTCACAACATTTTAGATAACTCCATTTTCCATCAACCACTCAGCTTATTTTAAACTTCACTGGAATATCAGGTATTCCCTTTTCAGATTCCTTTTTGAATTTTCCCAGGACTTCTGCCTTCCAGTCCAGCAATCTCTCCACTGAGTCTTGCTTCCTATTTTCCAATTTTTAGAAGAATCCAAATGAAATATAAGATTGGCTTACATTTGTAGAATATTTTGATTCTTGGACTTTTTTTGATTAAGCAATTTGAGATACTACAGATAGACTTGTTCCCAAAGTGTTTGATTGTTTTTCATTCTTTTATTTCTAATAGGTTGGAGTCATTTTGGCTTCATGGTTTGCATTTGATTAAAGTCCCTGAATCTGGGTGCAATTTCCTCTGACAATCCTTTCCCTTCAAGGTGAAAGCTAAATTATATCTTTTGATAATCCAGGTGCTGCTAAATCCAATTGATTTCATCACATTTCTCTTATCTGTCTCTTGTTTAGTATTCCCACCCAACAATTTAATCTAGAGCCTCTCCATTCCTCTAGATCATGGTATCAGTCTCCTAACTGGACTCCCTTTCTTCAGTTCCCAACCCTCTACCTCCAAGCTATTCTGTACACAACTTGCTACCCAGATAATATGAATCATTAAACTTGTATTAAGTGTTTATTGTGTGCTAAGTGCTTATCATCCTAAAGCATAGTTTTAAACCTATCATTGTGAACTCTTTCTTTTCCAAGAAATATGCAAATATATTTTCAGTGGTCTATAACAATAACAACAACGATAATAACAGTTATCATTTATATAGCACTTTAAGTTTTGCAAAGTGCTTGCTTTACAATTTTATCCTCCCAACAATCCTGGGTGGTAAATGTTATATCATCTCCCTTTTATAGCAGAGAATAAAGGACTTATCGAAAGTCACACAACTAGTAAATGTTTGAGGTAAGATTTGATGTTAGGTCTTCCTGACTTCAGATCCAATGCTCTAGCCATTGCAACATCTCACTCCTTAACTTCATTTTCAAGGCCTTCCACAATCTGGCTTTATTCTACTTTCTTAGCTTATTTTACACTATTCCCCTTCATAAAAACCCATAGTTCTTTTGGGATAAATACTTCATTTTCCAATAATAGCCCATTTTAATTGATTTTTCTTTTTTAACAATAGAAGATACATTATTGTTGCTTTTCCTTCATTGTTAAAAAGAACTATAATATCAGGGAGCTGATCCCATGACATGTAAATGAATTGAATTTAAGTATGGGAGAGCTGCCTCACTTTCTCCTTCAGGGCCATCTGGGTCCAGTGGAATGATATAAATCAGGATGATTGGAGATTACCCTGGATGCTGTGGGAGACCTTGACCTTTTTACACTAAGGTCTTTGACGAGGTAACAAACATTCTGTGCTTGAAGGGAGGTAGCAATTGAGGCAAAGAATGGAAATAGAACTAAAAAAAAAAAAGCATTTTCACCAGTAGTTTCATAATGTAAATATGATAGT
>JAJPUD010000453.1:0-14058 GCA_023553655.1 Myrmecobius fasciatus | reverse complement strand
ATAGAAAAGGGGGCAGATTTGGTTGGCTTGGGCTCATAGGGCAGAAAAATGGTTAAAAGCTGCCAAGAGGCAAATTTAAGCTTCATATGAAGAATAACTTCCTAGTAATTAAAATTATCCCAAAGCGGAATTATTTTCTGAGGAACTACCTACATTGATAGAGTTGAAATAGGACAGAGGTTCTCAACCTGGGCTCTTAAGGATCTATGGATAGATTTCAGGGAGTCCATGAATTTGAAGGAGAAGAAAATACATCTCTGTTTCAACATAATTAGTTTTATTTTAATCTTAATTTATTTGATGTATTTTAAAACATTATTCTGAAAAGGGGGGTCTATTATGTCATTAGACTTTCAAAGGGGTCCAGATTAGGAATCCTGGCTTCTGTTGTTCCAACTCAGATTCTAAGTGCCCTGATAGATGAGCCCCCCTCATTTTATCAATGAAGAAACCAAAGACCAGATAGGTTATGTTCCAATTAAGGTCACAGAAGTAGGAAGCATAAAAGGTGAACCCATAAATTGAATCCAGTTTATCTGATTCCATGATATAGCATGTAAGAGCTAAAAATTACCTTAGGGATCAACTAATTCAATTTCTTGGTTTATAAATAGGGAAAACTGAAGTTCAGAGAGGTTTAAGTATTTTGCTCAAGACCACACAGTTTGCTCATGATAAGAGTTAGAACAAAAATCTAGGTCTCAACTTTAAGTTTAATGTCCTTTCCTCTGCTTCTTGAATTGTTAAATTTTATATTTTGGAGGCAATTGGGATTAAGTGGCTTGCCCAGGGTCACAGAGCTAATCAGTAAACACAGGTCCTCCTGCCTCTAGGGCTGGTACTCTATCCATTATGCCACCTAGCTACCCCAAACTGTTAAATTTTAATATGGTTTTAAGCAGAAAAGCACAAAAACTTTTCCCTAACAATGAAATTCGTGAAGTGGAATCGATAAACCAAAATCCTCCAGAGGATATTGCTCTCTACAGAAATTTGGGAGGGAAATTTGCTGACTTTTTTTGTCAGCAGCAATAAACAATATTGTGTTTGCTTCTTTGTGATTTTTTTAAATAGAAATAACTGCAATATTTTTCTTTAATAGCCATTAAGTTTCCCTTGCTTCTTTGCAAAGAACCAAAATTGATATCTATGAAGGAATTAGGAAATTTTTGTTGTTTCTTTCTGTATGTCTGTATTAAGGAAGAAATACAAAGATGAGTTCTACATTGTGCATAATTTAAATTGCCCACAATAGTCTTCACCATTATGGAGGGTGAGAAATGTCTGTTGAATTGAACTGAACTTAACCAAACTGAAATTCTTGAAGCAATTTTTAGCCTGATGATGCAAAAAGAATTTCTGTTCTATTGGAATCCAATTGTAAAGCGCCATCTTGTGGCAATGTCTTGATAATGGATTTCCCCCTATTTCCTATGACTTGTGTATTTTTTCTTTATTACCAAGAATAAAATCATCAGAAGGTCTATGAACAAAGATAATTAGCTAGAGGTAAGAGATGGCTTGGTAGCTTCAGTTCACACATCATCAATTTTCTCCTTCTTGTGTCCCAAATCCTAAGATTCAGTTCAAGTTTGAATATATATATGTATATGTCAATGAGCTATATATAACATTGCATCTTTCCAAGAAAAGAATCCTGAACTGGTAAGTCTTTAGTTCTGGCTTAATCACAATAATGATATAGCTCTAGTTAATTTACTTATCTTTTCTGTATCTTGTTTTCCTCATCTATAAGATGAGGGATTCTCTCTGAGGCATCTCTCTATTATAAGAATCTATGTAGGTCATTCTGTGTTCTCTCTTAATAGCCTAGAGATGATATTGGGAAAGAAGGCAAGGTGGTCATTTAAGAGAGATTGATGGAACCTTGAGAAATTAAAAAGCCATGAAAATGGATGGTTTTCTTGGAGAAAAGATGCAGAACTGAGCAAAAAAAAAGAAAAAAGGGAGATTTTGAGATTACAGTTAGGTACACAAGTAGTCAGTTTTTTTCCTCTTGATTAGATCAGCTTCTAAAAAGTATTTCCTATAAGAACTGAGAAGTCAGGTTATTAAAAAGGTATAGAATGTAGAGAAGTTTATTTAGAAGGGCTAGTTGTGAGAGGAAGGTACATGCTGGAACAGAAACATCATTCTTGAAGGTGTGTTTGCCTTTTAGAACTAGCATGGCAAAAATAAACTCCTTACTTTTCTACCCCAAAAGGTCTCCATTTATTCTTTCATAGTGAGCAGCTCTTCCATCCATCTCATCCTGAAATTATTCAAAGATGGCATTATTTTGTTTTGATATGCTGCTTTTATCATTCCTAACCTCATATGAAAGGGCCTCAATTAATTTGAGGTTAACCCACCTTTTCACAGTTATATCTTGCTAATCTTCCAGATGAAACCTCTCAATTTCATCCAACCAAAGTGATCTATTCATTATCTTTACTCAACTCCAGCTCTTCTTTTGGAGTCTTGCATTTATACCTACTCATGCTGTTTTGAGATTCAGAATAAAAAATTGAAAGCACAATGAATTTAGAGTCAAAAGTTCTGAACTCATCCTGATTTTTCCTTTTACTGTGTGATTATGTGTAAGTAGCAGACTTTCTGAGCTTAAAAATGTAATGTTTCTTGTACTACTTATCTCACAGATTATTTGTGAGAAAAGCTTTTTATAAATGTTAAGGTTTCATATATATGTGAGTTGTCATTATTATTCTGCCACTTTCTAAAATGCTCCTTCTCTTTGCTCCATCTTAAAAAAAAAGATCAACCATCACTTGGTTGTTGGTATTTTTTTCTCCAAAAGAAAGGGTAAGAGATAAATGAGGAGTAAGGATGGGGATTAGAAGGAAAAGAGGGCTATCTATTTTTTAATTCAGAAAAGAGAACAGAAAGAAGATGGAAAGAAGTACAAATGGGAAAAGCTTTGAAAGCTATAGATTAAACATGTATATGTAATAAGAAAAGCAAACGATTCATAATAGAAACCTACAACTTCATGAACAGTCCTTTTATTGTCTGTTTTTCTGTATGTGTGGAAATGCCCATTTTATTTCATATTTGTTAAGTTCAGATGTGACTTGTTCAGATTCTCTACCTTTCTGTGCAGCCCAACTCTCATTAAACCATGTTAGTTTCCTTATCCTTTGGAAATCATTTCTTCCCACATATGCTTGCAGCTAACTAATATCCTTCCTTTTGTTGTGGTCATTTTTCACCTGAATTGAGATTGTTGTCCTCTGTGAATATTACATCCTCTTTTTGTTTGTCATGCAAACTTTAGCAGACTACACTGATTACTTATGTTAGGGAATCCTTATTTGTTATTATTATTGTTGTTTTTTCTTAAATATTATTCTTAAAATCCTTTGCTCTTGAGACTAGGAATTTGATTAATTTAATTATAAATATACATTTATTAAAATTCTATGTGCAAAATGCCATATTCTGCACTGAGAATGATGCAAAATTTAGCAATTATATTGTTAATTAAAGTATTTCCTGATCAAAATTTCAAATTCTACACAGAACAAATACATAGAAAAATATCTGCTGATATCCCAGACAAAATGTATATTATTAATCCAGCCCCATTGCAAAACAAAACAAAACAACAACAACAACAACAAAAACAGCCATATGACCAAAAAGAAGACATCATTGTCATTGTTGTTCAGAATATTTGGGACTTCTTTGGATATTAAAGATAGCATAAAGTGGGAGATATCAATAGTTCAGATCAACAGAACCCACATGTTTTATAAACATAAAATATGCTTATAGATATTTTCATTATTTCATGTTTTATTGTGGGTCCTCTGGAATTGTGATGATTGTGTTCAGAATTCTTAAGTCTTTCAAAGCCTGTGTGTGTATGTATATATACATATATACATACACACATTTACACACATATTTTATATAAATATATATGAAACATACAAATATACACATATGTATACACATATATATACTTTGAACATATATACATATGTAGATATATATTTGATATAGTCAATGCAGCATTCATTTTGTTTGATTGTATTTATTTGTAATAGGAATTTGTTTTTCTTGTTTTCTCTATTGGGAAGGTTGAAGAAGAAAAGAAGGTCTTCATTTTTAAAAGTTAATTAAAAAACAGAAATACAAATGTTCAAGGAATATAAGCCATCAGCTTGGAGAAGATTTTTTTTTTTAATTTTCACCTAAGAGTAGGAATAGGATAAGAACTACACTAAAATTTCATTAGTACAGGAAACTCTCAGGTGAGGAAACTCCTACTAATGTGGTTTGCCACCTCCTCTGCAACTCTCAAACTTTGAAGATTAAATGGCTTGTATGTGTTAGAGGTAAAGAGTTGAATGCTGGCCTTCCTGGCTTTTTAACTAACTTTCTACTATGCCATGGTCCCTCCCCAGGGATTGAAAAGAGTATATAAAAGACAGTTTCATTTAAGAAATCATTTGTGTTCATCTAAGACCAGCCACATAGTCCAAATGGAGCCAAAATAGGTTATTTTTATCCTTTGGGCTGTGTTTTGGAAAGAACCTTGGATTTAGAATGAAGAAGATATGAGTCGTGACCCACAATTTAAGAAGCTCGGAATAGATTATAATAGGAATTTGCCTTTGATGAAACAAGATCTTTGGTATTATAACTTTAGTGTGTGTTTGGAAGTAGATTTCTGAAGCATTCTTTCTCAGTAAACTCAGTGAAGTAGCCAGAAAAAGAGGCAATTAGCAGACACTAACCATTTTTCTGTCCCTTTGAAGCTCTAATCAAACTAAGAGAGCAAATATGTCTTCTGGGAGGTTTCAGGACAGAGCCCAGCACCAGTGTGTTTAGGATCAAAGTGAAGATATCACAAGCAGTGATAATGTCTTATTTTTCTTATGACTATAAGATCTAGATATTCCTTCTGGTTTCTTGAATGTCTACATTACCCATGGACTTTATATTCCTTAATACTTGATAGACCCATAATTTCATCACTTTAGTTACACACAACCTCTCAATGACTTAGAAGAGGGTCATCAGAAATTGCTGTGGCCAAAAATATACCACCCTGTTGAGTAGTCTGTTGATAAATCCCTCTAGATTTACTTGACAAACAACAGCCATATAATAATTCTACCACCAAGTCTGTCTTTCCTCTTGGTAGGAGCTGCCAAAGCTTGTCACTGACACACTTCTTGACAACCCAAGGACACCTTCATGCTATCAAGTATCCAACAAGACTTTCAGTCAATATGATCCTTATTCCACATTAAGTAGCAAGACAAGATGCTCTGAAAGTAAAATATAAAAGAGTTTGTTGCAATCTTGCTCTACCAAGTGGGATGTGTGCTCAGTTTAATATGAAAGGAAGAAGCACCTAGATCACTACTATATTGTCTCCTCCATTAGAATGCAAGCTCCATGAAGACTGGGACTATTTTCATGTTACTTTGTATCTCTAGCAGAGTAGTTTACTTCCCAAATGCTTAATGATTCATTCATTCATTCCAACAATGTGAACAATGCAGGTGAATGAAGGAACTCTTAGAGAAATTCTAAAGAATAACTTAATTGTGATGGAGTTGAGTTGTGGGCTGTGGGAAATAATAGAAAGAGCAAAATGGAACATGAAAATCAGGGGAGGGATTGCTTTGAAACGCGTTGTTTTCAACAAAGATGAGTCAGGGAGCTATGGAAAGAACATCAGAATCCTGTAAATAATAACTACAGCTACCAACTTCATGGTGGTAGAAAGAAGTTTTTTACCCCAGAAACACAACCACATTCACATAGTTCCAAAGACAAAGACTACATATGTCTACGCCTTCATTATAATGATGTATGTGTATTGTATGAATACATAAAGGGTCTGTGATTTCATATGCTTGGGAAATTCCTAGTATGAAAACTGTCCTATCAACTCAATTCTCAGCCTGTTTATGATTTAATAGGATGATAGAATTATAGATTTAGGGCCACTAGAAAGCTGAAAAACTGTCTGGTCCAGAGAGTTTTAACCTTGATTGTGATCATTTGATTGTAAACTCCTTAATGTCTCTCATCTCTTTTTGCATCCCTAGCAATAATCTCTGTGCCTTACATATAGTTCATGCTTAATAAATGTTTATCAACTGTTCAATAAAGAAATGGAATTGTTTCACAATGATGTTTTAATGCATAAAATAAACTATTTTCAAAGGATTTTAAAGGAAATTAATGATATTATAAATTACATATTTTATATTATAAATTATATGTGTTATGTACAATTATCAAAATATTTTTAAAATAAAATTTTAAAACAAGTTCACAGACTTCCCAAATTAAGAACCTCTGATCTTCCCTCACCCCTGCACCTTCATTTTATAGAGGAGAAAAGTAAATCAAAAGAACTTTAGTGGTTGGTTTAAGATTACAAAGGTAGAAAGTGACAAGGGCAGGCTTTGAGGCCAGATCCTCCATTTCCAAAACCAATCTTCTTTCCATTATCCCAGTGGTGAATAAACCTTGGAGCTAACTCAGAACATACTTAGGTTAAATAATTTTCCCAGGGTCACAAAGTATATGTCAGAGGGAGAATTTTCACCCATGTCTATCTAAATATTAATCCCCACTTTCTGTTCTTTATTCGGCTTGGTATCAAGAGTATAAGCTGTTGAAAAACCTTCTTAATTGGCTTGAGAGGAATTGAGAGAGGGGGCCCAGAAGTTTCTTAGTAGGGTATTGTAGAGTGTCAGCAACAACTTTGAGGGAATATGTACATATAAAAAACATGTGTCAAGCATGTAGTTCTCCCTTCTTAAAGTGGAAGGAGCCCAGATATTGCACTGGTTTCATCCCTGCCTACTAATTCATAAGCATCTTAGTGATGTGAACTTGGACTTGGACTTACTCTCTTCCCTTGTCAGGAAGAAGCTCAACTGGCTATTATCAGGCAGAGCCAAGTCCCAGACCATGCTGTTAGTATGAAGTGATTATAAGACTGGAACTCTTTATCAGACTCCATTTTCTATCCCTCCAGCCCCAGGACATCTTTAAACAATCTTTGAGATATTGATTAGCATATCTTTAGACAGGCCTGGGATTTGGTCTTCCAGATGCATTCTATCTGGTTTCTCCTTGATCTCTCCATCTGAGCTAACAATCCTTGCCTGGTACCTGCCTTCCTCCCCTGAGAAACCCTCAAGGTTAATACTTCTCCAATAAAAGATGTGCTCATGACAAAGGTCTTTGCTAAGCTCTTTTTAGCTCTAAGCCCACACTATGAGGTACTCTCTCTCCCTCCATACAGTATCTTCATTTAATGTCATCTTTCTCCTTACTATAACTAACTCTGGTTCAACAACTCCTCTGTGGGTTCAATTTGTCATTCAATGGCATACTCATGCCCCATAGCATATTCCTTTTTTAAAATTATAACTTTTTATTTTCAAAACATAGGCATAGATAATTTTCAACATTCACCTTGGAAAACCTTATGTTTCAAAATTTTTCCCTTCCTTCCTCCACCCCATCCCCTAGACAGCAAGTAATCCAATATATGTTAACCATGTGCAATTCTCCTATACATATTTTCCCAAATATCATATTATATAAGAAAAATCAGATCAAAGAGGGAAAGCATGAGAAAAAAAATAAAACACAAGCACACAACAGTAAAAAAGAGTGAAAATGCTATGTTGTGATCCACATTCGGTTTCCACAATTGCCTGTCTGGGTGCAGATGGCTTTCTCTATCACAAGACCATTGGAACTGGACTGGATCATCTCATTGTTGAAGAGAGCCATGTCTATCAGAATTGATCACTGTATAATCTTGCTGTTGCTGTGTACAGTGATCTCCTAGTTCTACAGCAAATTTCTTTAATAGAATCTTCCAAACTCTTTTCCTTGGTAATCCTATTGCTCTCCCAATTCTATTTCAAAATTTACCACTCCTGGTGCCTATTTTATCTCTTCATTTTTTCTGTAACTTCTTCTCCTAAATAAATGTCCACTTTGGCAAAGAGAATGGCCAGTGTGAATTTGTCACATTTATTTCAAACTAGGAATTGCTACCCTGACCTCATCATTGGGATCAGGCTCCTCTTTGTTTTACACAGAAGTATTTGTAGGACCTTAGTTTCTTTTAAGTGGAATGCAACTGGAAAGCATCTTCAAAGAATAAAAATGCACAAGGCAAGGGAAGGTATTTCAAAGATGCTATTAAAATGTCTAAAAATAGGGCCCAGTCATAGCAAAGATGTTATTATTTGAACATTTGCTCTTTTTGATTTCTCTACTAGTAGCCAGTCGGTCACTTGGACTAAGATGCCAAGACAGAGTCTGTCCAGACCCAAACCTGACATGTGGCCTGTGATATATGAGCAAGGCTGACATACCATGGTTCCTGAGGATTCTCCTATTTTGAGCAATCCCTCTAGCAAAATGTTCTTTTAAAAAAAAAAAAAAACAACTCTTACAGAGGATCTTAACCCAGGGTTTTGAATATGGATTTCTGATGTTTTTGTTTTGTTTTATTTTGGTTTTTTTATGTTGTTGCTCAATTGTTTCAGTCATGTCTGATTCTGTGACCTAATAGGGTTTTTAAATGTTATGTCACAGCATTTTAATGCAATTACTTTCCTATATAATTCAATGTATTTAATGGACATTTAAAAACATGATTCAGAATAAGGATCAGTAAGTTTCACTAGACCATTACAGGGACCCATGACCCCCCAAATCAAGAATTCTTGCTGTATTTTGATTTTGTAATTTTCAAATAAACTTACTTAGGGCTTAAACTTGGAAATTAATATTGATTTACTTTCCTTTGTTGGGAAGAAGACATACATACTCATACAAACACAGATACAAAAAGCCAAAACATATGTATCTTCCTTGTTGTGTTTGCAAGTTGACAGGTGGTGGTTTTTTTTTTTTTTTTTGTGTGTGTGTGTGTGTGTGTGTGTGTGTACACAAAAACAAAGTCAGTATTTGCAGACTGGTCTCATGAGTAACAGACCACATTTGTTACCTGGTTCTTGATTTCTCCAACAAAGTATACTTCCTACCAGCTGGAGTTCCTAGATACTCTGTGCTAGAATAATTCTAACTCAATTATGATTTTAAAAAACAAAAGGTTCCCAGGGTCCCCAAGTTCATTTTAATGGAAGTCAATCAGTCCTCACCAAGGGGTTTCTTTGCCATCACCAGACCCCCTTTTCTACTTAGGAAATAACCATTTGTAAATATTAAGTATTTACAGCATATATTATTATCTAAGACATTAAATGGGTACAAATTACAAATGTTGTAGAAGGCATAAGGATTTTCAGCCTCAAACTATTTCATGTGGGGCATTATGTTCCCTGCATCTAGCACAGTGCCTGGGATATAATAGGTGGCTGGCTAGTTAATAAATGCTGGTTGCTTAATTACTTGATGGTCTGAAGTGGACTTCCACATCATTGATTCTAATACCTGCATTTTACAATGCTGTTGACATCCAGACCCTGAGATGTGAAGAGACTTATCAAAGTTCATGTAGATTGTCAATGACCAACCCGAGACAATAATAGCAGAAGTTCATTTGACCCTCAAAACTACCTTCTAAGATAAGCACTATAGACATTTTTTATCCCCATTATGGGAAAACTTGAAAAAGTATCAGATAAAGTACCAAGTAGGAGCAATTTTGGGGAGCAACATTTATCACAGGCACAAAGGATGCCATTTTTTATGTGAAATGGCTCATGGACTAAATCAAATGTAACTAGGTAAGGCTGAAGATACTTCTGCTGGGGTGGACTTTTAAAGTCAAAAGGAAGAAAGGGAGAAAAGTAAGGGTCAATTCTGGGGAAGTGTGAAAGAATTAGGGAGAAATTGGGGAGGTGTTAGAGGAGGGTTAGAGGGGGGGTCTGGTGGAGAACTCATAAACCAGATGACCAGACCTTTCTTTAGGACATGCTAATCAAGACAGTCTCAGGAGTTGGCTTAACTCTGACAATGAAAACAGGATGGGTGGATTAAAATTCAGACAATGAACTGTTCTATATCAAAACTGTAGTTCAAAGTCAGCTAATACAACTTAGAAGTAATATTTGAAACCTGTCTTTCCTAATTCTAAATTCAGTCCCCTTTTTCAGATTCCAGAACTTATGTAGGTCATTCTATAATTTATTTCAACAATCTGTGAATGAGGATAAAGAGGACAAACGTCCCTTGAAGAGGAAGGAAATGTAGCTTGAAAAATTAAAAAGATGTGAAAAAATTGATGGCTTTCTTGGAGAAAAGAAAGGGAGATTTGAAATAGATTTTTTTTTAATGTGAGAATACATTGCACATTGCCTATAAGACCAGTACTCTCTCTAATAATAATAAAATACTTATCAGGTAGCAATGAACATTATGCTAGTGTGCATTATTAGAGTGTGATTTTTATTCTTTTATGTTTAGAATTAAAAAGTGTTCCTTTGGTCATATGTCATATTGTTGGATAGATACTTTATGGGAAGACTAGAAAGACTAATTGCACAAGATAAGATGTAAACGAAATGGGGGGTTTTGTCCCAGTGGAGGAAGTACCAACATGTAGGAGACAATTAATCTGTGGAAGAATCAATATTATCCTATTAGGCAATGATATGGCCCTCTTAAAATAACTTTATATCACTTAGTACATATTTTAGATTTACAGATGCTTATACGTGTTTTATAAATGTTGCATTGTTCCAGTAGAATATGTTACCCAAGGACAGGGTTTGTTTTGTTTTTGCCTTTGATTACCTAGTCCATAGTCATACTGGTCTGCACCATATTAGGTATTTTGTAAATATTTGTTGCTTTACATCACCTTACATTAAGTTGAATTCAGAAAGGATTATGTTAGATTAGAAATGACTTTGTTTTAGCAATATGTATATCTGGATTCTAATCCTACCTCTGATATTAAGTAGATAATTTATTCAAACTGGATTTGTTTCCTTTTCAATAGAATGAGGAAAGTGATCCCTGAGGGTCCTTCTAGTTCTAAAACTGTGATGACAATAGCTTTGTTGTTGTTTTATTTTTTTTAAATAAAAACTTCCTGCTATATGGCTCTCCAAGTCTGTGATATCTTTCTTTCTTCCTTTTTCTTCTTTCCTTCATTCCTTCCTTCTTCCCTCTTTTCCTTCCTTTCATTGTTTCTGCCTCTCTCTCTCTCTCTCCTTCCTTCCCTCCCTCTGTTCCTTCCTTCCTTCCTTCCTCTTTCTTTCATTATTTCTTACCTTTTTATCTTTCTTTCTAAAGTTTTCTCTGGCACTGAATGGTACATTTTTTTTCTTTTGCTTTTTGTTGAGGCAATTAGGATTAAGTGACTTGCCCAGGTCACACAGCTAGGGAATGTTAAGTGTCTGAGACCAGATTTGAACTCAGGTCCTCCTGACTTCAGGGCTGGTGCTCTATCCATTGTGCCACTTAGCTGCCCCAAATGGTACATATTTTAAGGATGGAGGAGCTAATGAAGTGAATGGTAAATAAAGCCAGGAATGAGGAAGGTTGGGGACAGGCAGAATTAAATTAATTTTCTGAAAGTGTTTTTGTTCCCCTCCGTGGCCTTTGGTTTATATTCTGGCTTCAAACAACCCAGACAAAAATTTTTCTCTCTGGCTGGCAGAGCACAGCTAGTTTTTCTGAAATAGTAGTCTCTCTCATCTTTCCATTCATTCTCCATACCTCTCTGCTAATGAGCCCTACTAATGCTTCTGGTAGTACTTCATCTTCCTCCAGCAGCAACTAACTTAACTCCAGAGGAATTCTCAATGTTCACCAGTCAGAGCTGGCTGTTGCCATATAAAGTCATACATCCTTATTTACTGTTCTCTTTCTACTATTTAAAAGTTGACTGAATTTTTTTAAGCATTTGCATTTTGGTTTTACATTCTATTAGGAAAATAGAAAATAGTAGCATGGTGTGCAGAAAGGGACACTAAACTGAACACCTAGAGACCATTCTGGATCTGCTATTAATTAGCTGTAGGGTCTTGGGTACATTGTTTGACCTCTTGCCAAACCTCAGAAAAAAAGTGCTGAGTTTGGAATCAAAGGACCTGAGACACAGAACTCAATCTGAGCTCTGTCTCATACTACCTCTATGATCTTCGGGCAAGTCACTTAACCTCCTCATATTTCAATTCTTTCAAATATCAAATGAGGCATTTGGATTAGACAGCTTCTGAAATTTCTTATAGCTTAAAATCCATGCTCATCATTAGAGTCTATATTAATGTTATCTTGGAAAACTCATCTGATTCTTCTGAACCTTGTTTTTTTCAGCTGTAAAATGAAGAGATTGGACAAGGTGAACTCTCTGGTCCCTTTTACATCACTCAGTCAGCAAACATTTATTAATTGCTTGCTATGTTCCAGACACTGCAAACAATGCTTGCTCTCAAGGAGTTTATATTCAAATGGGAAGGCAATGTGTAAATAGCTACACACATACATGAAATATATTGAAAAGATGAAAGATAATTTCCAAGGGGGTTGGGAGAAGAAATCAGAGTTTACATTCAAATGGGGGAGATAATATGTAAATAACTATATACATACATGATACATATACAGAAAAGATAACCTCCAAGGAGGATACAGGGAGGGAAAATCAGAGGTTTCTTATGGAAAATGGAATTGGAGCTAAGTCTTCAAAGAAGCCTTATCTAACTAAAAGATAGATAAGGCCAGAGAACTTGGTCCCTTTCAGCTCTACCATTCCATAAGGCCATAGTAATAATCAAAGTACAGTGCTAAATATTCAACTTCAAAGCATGGAGAAAACCACTGACGTCCTTTTAGGTTACTAAAAGAGACATTATTCTAAATAGGTAATATCCCATTATAACTAATACCATTACAAAAAAAGAAGTTTTATATAGCAAAGCTATTTCCACGTTCTGACAGATGGCCCTTGGAAATTGCTTTGTTGATCTGCTTACAACAAACTCTAAAATATCTGTGTACCACAAATGCTTTCCCTGGCCTCTATCCATGTAGCAGTCATTCTTTATATTGAAAGAATCTGACAGGGATGCTTTTATTGTAGGAGGAAGGAAATTAGGATGAGCCAAATGATCCTTATGTGGATGAACTCCTAACAAAAGAATTTGTCAGGACAAATTCTTTTGTTTTGCCATTAAGTAACATTTATAGTTCAAATACTACCCCCTAAAAAAATAATATTCAGAAAATGTCTTATCTCCCTCCCCTCACCCAACAAGTATTGTTAAATTATATGTGTCAGGTACTGTACTAAGCACTGGACATTTTTTAGGCAATAATGCAAAAAAAAAAGTCCAACAACTTGGAGGAAGAAAAAGATGGGGCAGAGAAAAGGAGATATTTCAAAGGCTCTCAGAGTTGGACAGGACATTACTGGGTTATTGAGCGCATTGCGTTCTCTGAATGAGCACATCCTTTTCAAAAGTCCTGGCAGGCAGTGGCTACTCAGTGTCCATTTGAAGACTTCCAGAAAGGAAGAACCCAATCCCTTGAGATAGCCCATTTTACTTGGGAGTAGTTCTGATCCCTAGGAAATTTCTCCTTCTGTCAAGCCAAAATCTGCTATCCTGCAACTTCTACCCATTATTTCTTGTTCTGATTTCCAGGTTCAAGGAGAATAAATCTGTTCATTCAATACTTCAAGACATTAGTGAAATCCAGATTTCCCATCCCATCCTGTTGAACATACATTTTGAAAAACTACACCAGGGGTCAGCCAAATATGTGCCAAAAGCCAAATTCAGCTTGCCGACTCTTTTTATACAGTCTGACAAGCTAAGAATGAAAACTACAAAAAACATTCTCATTTTTCAGGCTACACAAAAACAGGATGGGACTGGATTTGATGACAGCTTGCTGACTCCTAGACTGCATCATCTATTAATTTAGAAATTAGGAATATTATTAGCAGTAATATTTCTTATTCTTATTTTCAAGCTTTTTTTCCTTTTCAATCCTTTCTAGAAATAACTCTGAGGCAATTTCTGAGTTCTCATGCTAGTGAGGAGAAGGGAGGAATCTAGAAAA
>JAJPUD010000452.1:575963-699387 GCA_023553655.1 Myrmecobius fasciatus | reverse complement strand
AAAGCATTCAGTGTGACCAGTGGAGTAGTCACATCTGTGACCCCTCATGCACATGGTGGTCATCCTAAGATGATGGGTATTATGTGCCCACACAACCCATGAAGCTGATCAGTATCTTCTCACAACTTAACCACCATGTCCTTCATTTTTCCCATGGCAAAAAGATGCAATGGATCTTGGATATCCACTTAAATTGGTCTTTATCATGTGACTAGACCTTTGTCCAATGATGGATCAGATAATCATAATTCTTAGTAATATGATCTAAGATAATGTTTGCTTTTGGAATATTTCTTGAATACTAAAAGCATAATTGGATCTCTTATCTCAACTTCATCAAGGATAGCCTGAAAGAATGAAGATCTCCACATTGCTATATTTACATAGGAACTTAATCATTGTTAATGATCAGTAACTTTACTTCCAGTGAAGTAAACAGAACCAAGAATATATACCTGCCATATGGTAAAGAATAGAATTTTTAGCCTTAAAGTTGTTTTTTTTTAATGTTGGCTTAAGTCAGAGTTGAGTTTAGAGATAAATAGCATTACTACAGTTGACTGAGCAAGTTAATAAAGAACTAGATTCGAAAAAGCAGAAAGATCTGTAACTATCTACAGATGTCCCTTTTCAAGGGTTAAGTTCAAGGTACTTTAGAGACAGTAAACTAGATCTGCAGGGTAGATATACTTAAGAATCATAAATTGGGAAATCTATAGAAATTGAGATCAACTAGTAAATGGACTGAGTTCTAGCCTTAGGAGCATGATATAGAAAATATAACAGGTGACTGAGAAGTAATCCAATAGGTAAAACATCAAGCATCCCAAATCCAAAGAAGAGTGAGTTATTGGGTTTCAGAAAAATTGAGAAGATAACATGAGAAAAGGTTATTGTATTTGACAACTAACTCTGGACAAAGTAGTCTCACTTGAGTTAGGAGTTCAGAAAATGGATTATAGGGAGTTGAGTGCAAGAAGACAGTGGAAACACCTATCAATTGTCTTGTCCTTGTGCCATTTTTGGTCAAGAAAGTTAATAACAAGCAGGGATGCAAAGATAGTTCAAGCTTCTTGAGCACAGGGAAGATGGGTGTCTTTGTAGGCAATAAGTGAACAGCTAGGAGATCCAAAGATGAATGGAGTAGCAGCTGGTTGGAGAAGATTAGACAAAGTGGGATCACTTCTATAGACAGCCCTTTTCTTGCCAAAAAGGAATCTGAGGATAAAAGAAGTTGGTAACAGAAGACAACTGAGTAATAAGATGAGGAAGGGAGGAAACCTGAGTGAGTACTAATTTTTTCTCCCAGTAAATAGAGTTGATGTTTGAGTTTTGGGGAAGGGCTTAAAGGATATTTGAGGAAAGATCCTGTGTAGAAGTCCATAGTTGGAGTTGAGAGAGTTGAAGTTTTGTGAGCTAAGTATCAAATTTTCCTTGAAAGGAAGGAAGGGGAAATATCCTAGAGTTCAGACAGCAGTAATCTGGATTCTGATTGGGTACTGTAGTATGTAGACTGGAGTAACAAAAGTTACTGACTGTGATAGCAGTAGAAATTAAGTCAAAGGGAAGCAGGAAAAATTAATTCCTACCATCTAAATGGAAGTGTGGAAGGTAGAATAAGTGCAGGCACAAACACTGAAAAGGATGGACAAGGGAGGCCATCATCCAGAGGAAGATGAGTTTCTAGTATAATCGGGTAGAAGGAATGAAAAAGGGGGGGGGATAAAACTTAAGATGAAATCCAGATCCTTTAGAAAGGAAGCATTTCCAGAGGATACGCTGGAAGGGAGGGAACAATGAGATATTTAAAAGGAATAGCAGTAAGGGATATCCAGGTACTGGGAAATTAGTGAAAGCTTCAGAATCACTGGGATGGTGGAGCATAATGGATCCTTTTTAACAAAGGAAAAATTTAGATTGATATTGTCAATAAGTTTAACTAAAATGGGATTCAACTGTGATAGCTCCACTATCCTTTATAATTGCTATCTATAAAAAATTTATATATTTAGTCTATTTTCCTAAGTGTCCCAGTCTTTGTCAAAAGTCTTATAGAAAGAGCGAATGTAATTGTCCTCTTCCCCCCCCCCCAATGGAATGACTGTTTCCTGTGTTTTCTTGTTGCAATGAGGACAGGGTCAAAGAACAAAGAAAGGGAGGAAAATACATTGACTTTGACTATATCAATGATCTGTAAAAGTCAGTGAAAATTTGGTCCCAATTTTAGTCAATCTGATTAGACTGAGCAAGACTTGTGCTTGCTAAGAAACTAATCTTTCCCTGCTTCCTTGCTTTCCATCTGTGGCCAATTTCATAGTGGGTTTCTTTGAATTTAGCTAAGCAGGTGCTGAGGAGATATATGGACTAGTAATCTCCATTCCCAGCCTCGGGAAGCTTTCCAGCTTGGTAGAAAGTCTAAATGTTCTAGCATTCCTTCAAGAACTCTGGGGAAAATACTCAGAACAAAATGAAGCATTGAAGCCAAAATGTTTAAACTAGATCCTATGTCATTGATAGGTAAATTTTAGAACATCCTACTTATTTATATGTATCTTCCTTGAAGTTTTGTGTTAGTAGGGAAAGATTGTGACCATAAGGTCACTGAGTTGAACTTTGAACTGAAGTCTGGCAAGAATGGCTCTCTAGCACAATAGCAACACCATTATCTTGGTTAATGTCCCATGGGATATCATAACTTGTTAAACTTATTGGGTTGTTTAGTGCTTGAGGTCTTTTCTGATCTTACATGGATGCCTGTGGCTGTTTTGTCCTGGACAGAGGACCAGAAGCCTGTGGTATCGATCTTAATTTCTTTTACCACTGGTGAATGTTCATCCTTATTAAGTCAAAGAATTATAATTTTTGGTCTTGAACTAGGGATCTTTCCTATTGAGTACCTTGAGCTACCCATAGATACCTGGACAATCTTTAAATCCAATGGGAACTGTGTGGCAAAGCCAGAAAGGTTTGCCTAAGGTGACAAGTTGATGTGCTCAAGTCTGTAATTGAGTGGTAATGACCAGGATATTAGGGTGTGATAAGTTATAGCCCACAATTATGAGCTAAAAGAGGCTTCAAAGGCCATTTTTTTTCAAAAGAAACTTACCTCTTGCACAAGAAATTCCTTTCCTTCCAGCTATTTCTGGAGACCCTCCCATTGAGGGTCACTTCACTGAGGAAGAAACTCCATCTTTTAGGCAGATGTTGTGAGTGTCCTTTTCTTCACTTATAGCATAAATGCTTATGCTACCAATCTACTAATATTCCTATTTTGTTCTGATTCTTTTTTTTCAAATAAAACACTGTTCAATTCTGGTCTTTTCCTCTGTCTGAAACATCTTTAGTTCATCAAATATTAATTTTTCTCCTTCCTAGATTACACTACTTTGGATACTGAGTTTGCAAACAAAAATAATGTAACTTTTCTCTTCAAAATAGAATTTTGTTTTTAATGCAGAAGTTGCCAAATTTAATCTTGTAGTTTCACATTTGAATTTTCCTTCTAGTTGCTTTTGCAACACTTTCTCCTTAACCTGAACTTAGCTATAATGTTTACATGAGTTCATTTTGTGACCTTTTAGATGGCAATCGGTGAATTTTCTAATTTCTATTTTGTGCTTTAGCCCTAAAACTTAAGGACAAGTTTCTTTGATTTCTTGAAGTATGTCTAGATTCTCGAATGTTTTTCAGTCTTACAATTCTTACATTAGTTTTCCTCAATCTGTTCTCCAGGTCACTTGCTTTTCTAAGATTTCATGTTCTCATTCTTGATGTGTTAAGTCTTTGCTTCCCCTTCAATTCTAACCTTGAAGAAATTGTGTAATTCTTTGGATCACTTGTCACAATTGACTTTTCCTTTGCCTCATTTGATTTTTAAAATCGAAGTTCTTCCACTAATTCATTTTAAGCTTGACACTTTGACTTTCTTTGAAGCTTCCACAAGTCTATAATTTTGTCAGTAGAAATTCTTAACTAATGTCATCAATAGTAATTATGTTCGAGATTTGTTAATGACTTATTTACTGACTTAACATTGTTTGGGTTGGGTTCTGCTCTTGGAGTGTAGGGGTTAATAATGTCTCAGATCTTAGGTTTTTCATCTTGTTGGCTTAAGAATTCTATCTGGAGGCATAACTTGTGCCTAACTTTTGCTCTTAGCAAATTGAAGCAAAGTTCTAGCTCACTCTTTTGACTTATCTCAAGGACTTTCTACCTCCGAGCTGCTGTTACATCTGCCCCACTGCTCTCACATTTGCCTATAGCAAATATTCACTTCTCTACCCTGAAACAAATCAAATATGGCTTTTCTGAAGTGACCACAATCAATTTTCCATCTGGGAGCCCTGGTCAGGGTCCCTACCTTCCATATGTTCACTTCTTAGCCCAGGACCATGCCAGATCAATGTACCTGGGATACACATTCAGTGCCAGCGGGGGGGGGGGGATCTTTCCTTGATTAACCACCAGAATCCCTCAACAAACTTAAGGGGAGAGATCCTAAAGCTTCAACAGCTGTCCCCAAAGCTTGCTGTGATCTGTGCTTCCTTCCAGGTTAGATCACCACCCTTGTAGGTCAGATCTTTCCTAATTTTCTCTCTAGTTGTCTTGGGCTAGACATTGCTTTACCCTAACTTTGTCACTTCAGCAACTTTAAAATTCAGTCTGAGGAACTGAAGTTTGGGAAAACCAAGTAGTTTCTTGCCTCATTCTGCCATCTTCCCACAGCCAATATTTTCCTTTTGGCTAAATGTCAGTTTAAACTTTTTAGCGGGGATGGGCCAAAGTACACTACACTTGGAAAATGAATTTTTTGAACTCTTCAAAACATAATAATGATCTGCAGCCCTCCCCTAACACACCAGGAAAAATTAAACTGGTTTTTAATCACTTAAAGAAAATCTGTCTTGTGAGGAATAGGAAGCAGCTGAGGATGTGAAGGCTACATAGACTATTGGAGTTATGACTCTATACTGATTAATTCATCCCTTGAAAATGAAACTTGGGAAGACTAAGGTATCCTCAATATTTACTAGTTCTCCACAATGAGAAGCCCTTGTAGCTTTATCATTAAAATTTGGTGATATGTTCAAATATTCCAAGGAATAGATATAGGCTCTCTGGCTGAGATTGAACTACTGTTTCTCAATGAAGGTGTTGGATAATTTAGCATAATATCATGGCAGGCTCACCAGGGGAAATTCCTTTTGCAGATTCCTCATAATTCAAGCTGCTGTTAGAAGAACCAAAGTTAAGGCCGTGGTACTGGGATATCTGGGAACTTTTCGTGCTAATCTAATGAACATGCTGGCATCTAGAGTATTCCACTGAGACGACTAGAAACCTACCCCTAGCTCTTTCTACAGCCCATTTTTGATAATCTAATTTCAGAAAAACCTACCTTCATTAACAAGGTTGTGGTTAACCCAGGCAAAAAATCAATTTTGAGTGATTTTCCTGGTGGAAACGTGTTGGTAACTCATTAACAGTAATAAAAATGAGTCAAGTAGGATGATATAAAGATATTTAAGCTTGAATCCAAAGTTTTATGGTATGTTCAAACTGTCTAGTATCTTCTGGATGGATGATTCATGTCTCTGTATTACATGGACAAGTTCTGGTCAACCAATTACACAAGTAATTAGGACTGTTGCATTTACTAAACCTTTTTACTTGTCAAGTAGATTCAGTCATGTATATTGTGCTTTCAACCTGGAACAATTTTACTTCTCAGCCCCCAAAATCAAGGGTTCTGGACAGGACTACAGAGAAGGATTTAAGGAGAGATTTTGTTCAAGTCTCCTTGTCTATTGGAGACTATCCTACCAGGTCATTATTTGTTCCTATGCCTTGGGAGTTTCATGTATTTCAGTGGAATTGTTTCAAATATGACCGCTGTCTCTATGCACATACAATGAGATTCTGACCTTTATATGTAACTTCTCAATGCCTTCCTTAAAGTCCAAAGGTAATCCAGTTTGAGGGATAACCTATCTCTATCCTGACAATGACTTGTCATTGTCTAAGTTATCCCCAAATCCTTCTTTGCTATTCCTATTCGAGTTTTGTTTTTAATGTTCTCTAGACCTCTTCAACAGCTATTTCATGGCCTGATCAAGTCTGTCTTGTCTTTATTGCCTGTTGGATGAAGCTTCACAAACCATTGGATTTTTGCTTTGACAACATCACTGTTAAAGGCTAGGTGACAAGCCTTACCCCCTGGGCATAAGTAAGAATTAACAAACCTTGGCTGAACTTTTTCTTAATGAGCCAAACATCGAGATTCAATCAATTTCTACAAAATATAAAATGTCATCCTGAAACTTATAAAATGAATATTTCCGTAGTGCCACTGAGATCAGATGTCTTGCTGTTGAAGACATTTGCTCATCTGCAAGGACACCTAGAATATCATTGCATCCGTCCCATGGCAGTTACGATGTCAGGTTCTACAGGCTTAAAATTTCTACTTGAAGTATTTCAGTTGGACCATATTCTTCAGCTTTGTGAGCTAGGGATTGTCATATAGGGACTGAATCTGATGTGAATGCCTAGATGAAGAAACTTATTCTGTCAGTGTACTTTGCCTTCTTAACAATTAAGTCTTCAAGTTGCTTAGGATTGTCCGGGAAATCAACAGATCTGTTTAGTGCTTGACCATTGTCAGTTGTGGGACTTGAACTGGAGTCTTCCTAATTTGAAGACTGGCTTTCTAATCATAACTCAATCCTTTTCAGGAAAGGAGTATTTGAGTAGCTATAATCAAAGATTGTCAGTTCTTCCATGTAGCTATAGATTCTCTATCACTTGGTAGAAAATTGCCACTCAAGAAACAAATTTACCAAAGATGAAATATATCTACAAAAGGTTAAATCTGACTTCATGTATCACAGCATATAGCTATTGCCTAAGGAGCTGATTACTTATACCCTAGAGAGTATCTCTGTTCTCTAAAGAACATTGGGATCTGTCTATGATGAGACAGTAAAAAGCAAAATCGTAAGTTACCCAATCAAGAACTTGAAGAGAGCACCTGAATGATCAATCATGCTCATATTCAAATGGGAAATCAAATATAGTTTCTGAATAGTGGTTCACTTCTAGTTCAGTGATTATATCTACACAGAGGGGACTGAATAGATAAATATAATCACCCATGAGTTTCTTCCAGAGCTGTTGACTATAGAGCCCGTTACTCTAAAATCAAATTCATTCATGCTGCAACTGTTTTCTGATATTCAAATCACCAAGCAGATTAGTATCCCTTTTCTTTTCTTTTCTTTTTTAGATATAAACAGAAGGTTGATGGAAACTACTTGAAACTTGAAGCTTAATGCTGAGTTAAGCCAGGTGGTACATGGCTCTAACAAGATTAGAACAAAGTTTCTTTTCCTATAAATTTTGCCTTCTCAATCCTTCCCACTCTCCTAAGCCAATTTATTTTTAGCCAAGGTGTTTTTGGCTTCCTTATCCTTTGTAGATAGGACCATTAAACAGTGCCCAATTTCTAGGTGAGTAGCTACTGAGATCATTGCATGGAATCTTTGATCCAGAGGCCTATTTGGGTAGAAAAGTCACTGAATGCTAATCTTTATTTTAGAAACTATGAAGATACTAACTGCAGATGTTGCTGGCTTATTTTCTCCTCTTTCCCAAAGATGGAAGAGGCCATCCATGCTCACTTATCTGCTACAGTGTTTGAATTTGTTTCTTCAGATTTTTTATTTACTTATTGCTTTGGGGGAGATCATTTATTTCTTGGGTTCAGGAGCTTATCTACAAACTTGAAATGTATAGGTTTGGGCTTGAATTTTGTTTTCTAGTTTGCTCATGGAAAAAAATCTAAACCTTGAAGTGATTGGGTTTTTCCACTGTACTACTGTGGCAAAAGTCTAATAATAGACTCAAGTATCTGATACTTTCTCCCTTGCCCCAATTTCCATGATACAGAATTGAATACCTCATTGCACCTCTTCCTAACTTTTACAAATGCCTTGATTTGACTTTTTAATCCCTAAATTCCCAAAGTATTTGACACCTGGGTCCTGGAAATCTCTGGTGCCCCAAAAGCTCTCTTCATTGTTTCCTAAGAAATACATCAGCCTAAATTCAGTCTTTGACACTTCTCTGGCAAGAATTATATGGTGCCTTATTCCAATGATTCAGTGCTTCTTGTTTTTTTGCCTCTGACTTTTTCTCAACTACTGGATGCAAGAAGAGAATGGATTTTATTGGCCTTTATAGCTTCCCCCAACTCTAGTCCCTTTATGTTGTCTTAAACACATGAAACAATAACAGATTTTAACAGATTGCTATCTTGGGGATGAGGTGTGGGGAGAAAGGAAGAGAATTTGAAGATTTTGCAAAAATGAATGTTAAACTTTCCATGTGTTTGGAAAAACAAAATACTATAAAAGATTCACTTATTCTTTGAGCAAGAATGTTGAATACTTGAACCCTTTTAAATTCTAAAAGCCAGAACTATAAGATTTGATTTAACATGAACAAATACTTTTTCTTCTGACAGAAGAAAAATGAAATGCTAACTCCTGGGGCACAGCAACATGTCTATTTCCCCAAGTTTTACATGTAAATAAAATCCATTATTCAGCTCCAATAGTAGTCACTGACCAAAATACACTGTTCATTGTTGTAGTCCTCTCTTGGAAATTATAGTTTAATGCAGAGAAAGGGGGGTGTCTTAGGTAGGAGGATGAGGAATAACTTGCCAAGTACACTTATTCTTGCTAGCAAATTCTAAAGGAATGAAATTGAGCATTGGCCTTTTGGCATGCTCAGTGCAGGAGTATGCTCTAACTCAAGATTAGCAAGGTCAAATAGTTCCAGTATAAAAGACAATGAATCCTTTCCTGCAGCACGTTGCCTCTGCTTCCCTATTTTAGGCTTGGTCTAGATATAAGTTTAAACTTGCAAATTCTCATTTAGCTAGAAGTTGTTTATTACTTCTATTGTCTTATTTGGGTAGATCCTTTATCCCTCACTTGAATTACATATTTTGGAAGGAATATTCCCTTCTTAGGCCTATTATTGTCCCATTAAAAGTTGGAAAACTCTTAAACCTAAAGGAAAAACATGTTATGTCTTAATAGTTACAAGGAAATCTTATTCCCATTTGGGTTCTGCCATTCATTATCCAAAGAGTTGGAAAGGCCATAAAATTTATCCTTCACTTATTTTCAGTCTTCACTAACGAATGCAGATATAGAGCACCAACCCTGAAGTCAGGAGGACCTGAATTCAAATGTGGCCTCAGACACTTTCTAGCTGAGACCCCAATTTCCTCAGGGGGAAAAGAATGCAGATAAAAGTCCAGATAGACTTATCTACTCAAAATAAAATACTTAACATATTCCTGTGCCAAATAGCACTAACAAATGGAAACATTGTGCTTAAGATTCTAACGCTAAAACAATTTTTCATTTGTATTGATGCTTATGATGTCTTGCCTACCAAATAGAGACTAAGATTTTCAAAAAAAGGAAATATTCAGAAGGGAAGCAACCCTTGTAACTGAGCCAAGACACAACCATGGATTCTGACCACCGCCAAAAGAGAAGGCCTTGAGCAAGGCAGGGAGGCACACAGGGGAAGAAATGGACCATCAACTGTGATAAGTATGGTTTTAAAGAACAAATGGTCTAATATGCTACCAACCTCTTTTAAAAGGTCACAGACCCAAAATGGCAAAGTCCAACATGCATTGAACTTGTTTTTCGAACGCTAATTTCTTGACTTTTTCTACTAGCTGAGCAGCAGCTGTGGGAGGAGAGTGAAGGAGAAATAGGAATAGGGTTCCCAGAAGGAAAGAGGGGAGAAACAAAGGCTGGAAGGAATTGAGATAAACAGGGTGATTTTGACAGTTACATGCTGGATTTATTTTTTTAATGGCTTCAAGTTTAATTTCCTCCTGTTGTAATACCTAAATGCTCACTTGCTTTTGAATGTTTCCAATTCAAAGCAAGAATTTATTCTATTTATATTAGCCAGTATCAATCTATTGTCCTGTTCACTCAATTGTTTTAGAACAAGTTGACCTTTCTTATTTTGCAAGAAACTACCAGAAATAATCTGGAACCATTCTGGAGAAGGACAGAAGGATAATTGGCCCCAAACAATTCCTAAATAAAATTACTTTGTTCATGCATGTTTCATTCTGAAATAGTGAATAAACACTGGTCTTATTTTGGTCATCTCATTCTGTACCATGCAAAACTGATAAATTTCTAGATCCTCTTGATCTAAGTCCAACTGACCAATACATATTAAACACCCAGTATGTCAGGTGTGGAATGTTCACACTTAAAGGAGGTAGCATTTAAGAGGGATAGAAAAAAAACTATTGATACTAAGGAAAGAATACTGAAGAGTACTGCCAGTGCATAGAGAATTAGCCAGTGCGAAGACAGAAATTGTATTATATGGAACAAGAAATCTATTTTGGACTGGTACCTATTGTGGGGGGGGGGTAAGGAGTAATGAATAAATAAAACTGAAAGTATGTTGTGGACAGAAGTGAAATGGTCATTCTTAGCCTTTTAGACAATTAATATAGCTACTCACAAGCAGCACAATCAATCCATACTTTGACATCCTCACTTCAGAGGTCACCTTGAGTGTACAGTCATCTGCAAACAAATCACTTCCCAATACTCATTCCACTTTAATGTTGGCTTGTAGTCTCTTCAAATTTAAGAACTTATCTTCATTGTGGTAGCTGACTGATGCCATGCTTGTCCTTGATGAAGGCATTTGACATGATGGAATGAAAGTGTTGGCTCCATGCTTTTTAGCATATTTCAGCCATCAGTCAGTGGTAAAACTCAAATGTCCATTGACCAGAATTTAAGATTTATCTTATGTAGTTTTTTTCATAAAACCAGTCCATAGTTTCTATTAGCTCAATAGTATTCAATGTTAATCTCAAATTAGATTTGATTCCTAATTTGGTGCTCAATTGGATTTTTCATTCTATTTTTTTTTACATTCCTAATTCATTGATCTGCTCTTCATTCATTTGATGCAATATTTTAGAGAAATTTTCCCTTGAGTACCGCTTTGGCTGAAGCCCATAACTTTTGGTAGATTCTCATTGTCATTCTCTAATTTAATTGTTCCTATGATTCGTGCAACCCAATTTTAGAATTAGATTTTTTTTTTAGTTTCCAATTGGTAAATCTATTTTTTCATTGCCCTTTGTTAGGATTTCAGTTTTTTGATCCACTTTGTCTGCTTCCATTTCATAGGAGAATTCATCCCATTCACACTATTACTATTTCTCTTCATCCTATCTTTTTCCTCCTGTTTGGCCTCTAAGTATGTTCTTCCTCAAGTATTTTGTTCCTGATCACTGCCTCCCTCAACCTGCCCTCTCATTTTCCCCAACCTTACTTAACTTCCTTCCCTCCCTCCTTATCTATAGAGTAAGACTTCTATACTTACCTGATCTGAGCCAATTTCAGTAAGAATAAGGTTTGAGTGATGTTCACCATATCATGTTTGCCACCACTATAATAGGTCTTTTGCATGTTTTCATGTGAGAATTTACCCCATTCCACTTTCTTCTTCCAGTACAGTCCTCACCCTGTAACTAACTTTGTCATTCCTCAAATTCATCTTATGCCCATTGTCCCTTCTAACTAAAGTAATGATACAGAACATAAGAATTACATCTCATCTTTCCATGTAGGGATGTAAACAGTTCAGCCCTATTGAATCCCTTATGTTTCCTCCCTCTTTTCCTTTTGATGCTACTCGAGTCTTTATATTGCTATGATCTTTTCCTTTTGAAAGCTTGAAAGTCTTGTTTCAAAACTTTTTCCACTTGAATTATGCTTAATTTCATGGGGTAGGTGATTCTTGATTATAGTCCTGTTCCATGGACCTCTGATCCATTAATGTTGCAATTTCCTAATCCTTTGTAATCCTGATTGTGGCTCCCCAGTATTGAACTGTTTTTTCTGGCTGCTTCAGATCTTTATCTGACATGGAGTTCTAGAATTTGGCTATAATGTCCTTGGGAGTGTCTATTTGGAGAGCTTTTAGAAAGTGATTAGTGGATTCTTTCAATGTCTTTTTTTTAAACTCTGCTGCATTTTTAAGTGATATCCAGGTCTTCCTTTTTGATTATGGCCTTATAGTGATTCTTACATTCTGTCTCCTAGATCCATTTTCCAGCTGACACTTCATATTTTCTTTTGATTCTTATGATTTTGTTTGCTTCTTGCCTAATTCTAATTGTTAAGGAACTACTTTTTTCAGTTAGCTTTTGTACCTCCTTTTCCATTTGACCAGTTTTATTTAAGGATATTTTTCCCTAAGCTCTTGCACTACTTATTTTTACAATTTTTTTTACCTGTTTTTTTAAACACCTTTTCTAGCTTTTCCATAGTTCTTTCTGGGCTTGAATTCCAATTTTTGCTTTGGGACTTTATAATGGTGTCAACACCTATGCTCAGTTTCTTTTATTTGTTTTAATCTTCCCTGTCACTATAATAACTTCCTATGGTCAGATTCTCTTGTTTTACCTTGCTTTTTCCTTATATTTGAGCTCTTTTCCTGGAATAAAAGAAGCATTGTCCCAAGCTGCTTATGCTGAGGGTTGTAGGACCTGGCTGTTAGCCTGGTGCTATTCTGAGGCACAGGAGGGGATGCTCATGTACTGAAAGGGGGTGGGATGTATAAAGTGGGGGTAACAAGCTGCTAGAGGCTCCAGAAATCCGACAGGGTGCCTGATGCTACCTTGAGGCATGTGTGGGGCATCCTGATGTTGGCAACTGCCCGTTCACTCAGGTTTGCCCTGAGGGTACATTAGGTCCAAGTGCTGACTTCTGCCTCTTTACCTGATGTTATCTTAAGTCATGTGAAGCAAGGGGGTGGTCTCAGTATTAGCATTTATCTGCTCATCTGGTGCTGTGCTAGGACTCAGGGCTTCCTGCTGCATTGCTGAGATGTTTCCTGTCCTGGATTCATTCTTGCTACTCAAATGAGACAGACCTTTCCTATTGACCTTCCAAGTTTCTTGGACTAAATGACTTTTACCCCCTCTTTTTGTTGGTTCTGTTCTTCCAGAATTCATTTGGGGTGCGATTTTATAGCTATTTCAAGGTGGATATTGGAAAGTTCTGGCAATTCTCTGCTTATTCCATTATCTTGGCTCCCCGAAGTCCTCCTAAAACCTTTTTATGATTTGGCCCCGAGTCAGCTTTCCTCTTCAACATGTTTTAAGATCTTTATCCTTGAGCATGAAGGTAGCTATTTTCTTCCTTCTCCAGCATAGTTTGAGAGTTTAGAACTATCATGACTTGAAGTACTTTTGAGTACCAAACTTCATAGCAGACATTTTTCTTAATCTGGTAACAGACCAGCCATTGGATTGACTTTGTTGTAATGTCTCTTCTGACCTTATGTTACTTTGCTTAGCAAAGTTTCTGTACGTCATTGGATACGTTGACCCTGTGGCCACAGGTTTCAGGGGAGCTTCTGCCTAAAGTTATGGACAATTTTCTGATTTTTCTTTCGGTTATAAAACTATAGCAAGAAGACTGAGTAATTGTATTGGGTCATCCATTCAAATCACTGCCCCAATCTACTTTAGGGTAACTGGCAAGGGCTTGACAATTTCCTTTTCTAACTTGGATACTTTATAAAATCCTTCTTAGAATAAGGTGTGAAAGGTCAAATGCATACTTTTATCTGCAAAGATAAATTAGAGTAAAAAATCCAGTTGCCTTTTTTCAGTTTTCTTGAAACTGAACAAGCATGAACATCACTGGTAGTGATTGCTAAGGAAAATGGCCTGAGCTATGCCTATGGGGTCTTTTAATTCATTCCATAATTATAAGAAATTTCAGGTCATTAAGCTTAAGTGGGAGAAGTCTTCAGTGATTATAGTTGTTATACTTTCAAAATATATTTGGATCTTTGACACATCTATGACATTTCACATTAAAGCTGAGCAATTGCTCCATAGAATTTTCTCTAAAAAAGAATCAACTAGCTATGAGGGATGGTGACTAGAAATAATTACTTCTCGTAATTTGATAATTGATTATTAATATAAGATTAATGTTTCTTTTCTACTTCCTGATCCAAAGTGCAGTCCTAGAAGGACTTTGCTGATAAGATTGCCCAAATCCTTTGAGTACACTCTTCTTGAACTTGGGTGGAACCCCACACAAGATCTTTCCAAGAATCTTATCTAGGTAGAATTCTTACCCTTGTTGTCTATTCTCTAGGTAGAGATAGCTGCCTTTGCTCCAATAGCTGGAGGCAGCTGAGCCTCATGTTTTCAAGAGGAGGAGCTGAAGGCTTTCAGCCCTCCTCCTGGTCTTACCCCTTCACTCATTTATTAACCAGTTGATTTCCATGCTTGGTACATTTCCTTTTCCAAATATTTAAGCATTCAAATAGCCTCCATTAGCAGTCTTTGACTTAGAGTGCCCCTCACCTCATTTGTTATTAACTCAATAATTAGAAAATAAGTTAATTTCCCAGAAATTGTCTTAAACTTTATCTTAACAAGATTTAAGCTTGGTTTATACTGAAAAGTAAGTCTGAAGATGCATGAGAAAATGGGATCTACCCTTGCTCGACTACATATTCAATGAGTCCCCAGAGAGCAATCATCCAAATTTTTAGTTAACTAAAACTAATGATATTTGCAGACTTGGGGGGCTTAGAAGCAACATTAGTTCTAGTTGTGAATAAAAAAAATTCTTTGGGCTATTTTGGGGTCACTTCTTACATGACTTTCAGACAGAAAATTAAAGAAATTGGTGCAATAAGACTTAAATTTTTTTTCTAAATTAGTTTGTAGACTAATTCAAGTAGATAAAACTACTTAATATAATTGTGGAATAGTACCATGTTGCTATCCACTGGGATGGGAATTGATACTAGACAATTACTATGAAAGTAGTTAGGCTATTTCTTTGGGGTTTCTAATTCATATTAAAATTATCTTCTTGATATCTGGGTATTTGAAGGTCCAATTAATTCTTCAACTCTATCCATCTGGAAGCCTCTAACAGCTTCCCATTTTGATGATCTTTATCTTTCTACAGGAATGTAACTTGCCTTTTATACAGCTGCTGAGGTCTGGACCATCTGGCTTACATTCAAGACCTAAAGGATTATGTTCCAGCACCTTGCTTAGAACTTAAATTTAATTTTTGGTTACATTAAGTTCCAAGTTGCATTAAATTTCCAGATTCTGTATGTCTTGAGAAATGAGCTATATAAATCTAAGCAAGTGAGATACAGATGCTCTGCTTCCAAGGGGGCTGCAAAGTATGTAACATCCCCCAGGATAAGTCGGGCAAAAAATACATAGGATACTCTCCCATGACTTTCAACCCTTGCATTAACCCTAAGCAACAGAGAAGGGACACTAAGATAGTACATTCACCAGTCTCGATGTGGTATATAAAGTTCTCATATGTACCTTCCAACACTTATTTAATTTAATTTTTTAAGTAAAGCTTTTTATTTGCAAAACATGCATGGGTAACTTCAACACTGATCCTTGCAAAGCCTTCTGTTACAAATTTTGCCCTCCCCTAGATGGCAGGAAGTCTAATACATGTTAATTGTGTTAAAATATGCATTTTTCTACAATGAGACTAGTGATATTACTACATTAAACCTCATTCTTCCTTACAAAACATAAATCCTACTTTTAATTGTACCATAGGGATGTTGTAAGCAAAACATTTATAAACTTCACTTATCAAATGGGCTCTTAAGCTAGAAGAATACCAATTAAGATTATGTAGGAAACAATATTGGTAAATAGTTCACGTGGTAACACTTCATGGCAGAACAACGAAAAATGAATGTGGTAAAGTGGCATTCTTTGAATTACTTGAATTCAGGTAGTTTATTAATATTGGTCTGCCTCATTAAAGGTAGAATATCATTAAGACCACCTTCTGCCATGTGTTAAAATCGCTCCCCAGAAAGGTGAAATGGGAGTTGTCTGCTCTTAAGGCACAGTAGCATAAAAGCCAATGAGGTGAGCTTGTACTGTATCACACTTGATTCCTTTCTGTTGATAGTTCTCTTTAATGGCAATTATGAGACATAAATGGGCAAACTTTTGAAAGGATGAAAGTGATTCATCCACTTTGATGGGATCTGACTAGGATTTGGGACATTGGACTCTAAGAATCAGAAAGTTGGGATGTGGTGAAATGCATTAGATATTAAATCTTTTGAGCCCATCTTATTTCTTCAGTATTTCTGACTAAAACTCCCCCACCCTGATCCAATCTCTTTACCTCTGTCACTAAACTGGGTGCCTAGGGAGTTTGGCTAAAACTGAGGTATATTATGAGCCCCAGTACGTGGTTGCCCATTTAAGGCTCAGAAGTTATTCCCTTGTTGTTAACCTCAATAGGACATTCAATTTAAGAGCATACTCTAATGCTTAAAGCTGCAAGCCCAATCTTGGGCTCCTTTGTTAGGAGGCAAAGAAACATGTATTCGGGGGAACAAGATGAAATTATGTTGCGAAGATTGCCTACTTAGCTCATTTATTGTATCTCAGCCCTTAGGAGTCAGTCTCGCCTCTCCTAGATGCCAGGACAAAATAAGTAAAATTGATTCCTCATTTTCCCCCATCTGATAGCTATGGACCATTTTTCTTTTTTCTTTTTTTTTTATTAAAGCTTTTTATTTGTATAACATGTATGGGTAGTTCCCCAGCATTGATCTTTACAAAGCTTTCCATTACAAATTTTACCCCCAGTCCCTTCCCCTTGCCTAGATGGCAGGAAGTCCACTACATGTTAATAATGTTGAAATACTTGACAAGTTATGCAAGAAAAATCCTGTCTACAAGAAAAAAAAGAAAATCAGAGAAAGGCAACACAATGCAAGCAAACCTTAGAGCATGAAATATAGAGCATGAAAATGTTATGTTGTGGCCCATATTTCATATCCCTCTCTCTGGGTGTCTTCTTCAGTGAACAATTGGAACTGGTTTGAGACAATTCTTTGCAGAGAGCCATGTACATCAGAATTTTTCTGAATTCACTGCTTCATTGGTTTATTGTGAGGACTGTTTGAAGACTTAGCAATTTAGTTGAATTGTACAGTGCCCAAATGCCTTGATCAGAATCATTTCTGTTGCTGGTATTTATCTTTAATCTCTAAGAGTGCATAGGCAAGGATATAGATTGGAGTCTAAAATTCTTTAGGGATATTAGTGAAAACTATTTTTGTATCAAAGTTAAAACATAGACCAATGTCTTTCTGTACTCTATCCCTATTCAGATTTCAAAACCATATTTTTATCAACCTAGGAGGATCTTTTTTGTTAAGTTATTTGATATTAGAATTGTTTTCAATGTTGAACAGTTTATTTGGAGCTCTATGACCACATTGGTTTAAATGAAAGAAAAAGTAAATCTAAGTACTTTAGTATGAATGAAGTGGGAAGAAAACACTTTTCCATTAGTCATTAAAAATGATACTGGTATAGTTCTTAGGATGAATAGGGAGAGAGAAATATGAAATTGAAACAAGGAGAAAATGCCTTTTTGCTGCTGAGTAAGACATTGCTATGTCTTATTTAAAGGATCCCTTATATAAGCTATAAGTTATTTCCCAGATCTGTTTGACTGTGGCAATGTCCTTCAGTGATTAAGGTTAGGTAAGAAATGAGGCAAAGGAGGCTTTATATCTCTTCCCTCTTTTTTCTACTTCCCACATGGCATAATTCTTAGCTGCAGATGTTCTGCCCAAATAAATGTAAACTTTGATCGCTGAAACGTTAACATAGGGGGTTTATGGGTTAGATTTCACAGACCAACAATAACTCAGTTGCCATAAGAATAGAGTTTTAAGTTTGTCAGGTCTGCTTTCAAAAATCGACCAATAAGTCCCCAGTCTTTGAAATATTATATTCTGTTTCATTTCTGACAAAAGGATGAGAATTGCATAAGGAAATGACAAATCTATAATAATTAAGTTGGCTTGTTAATCTGAGAATTCACTGTCTAGATTTCTGGAAACTTTAGATGGATGGAGAAAGAAGCCTAATATACACTTCTGTTGAACTCAAACAACCTGGGCATTTTCATTATACAGAGGATTGAGGGATTTTCTGATGGAGTTTCTTTTCACAGGAATAGAGCTGATCACTTCACATCATACCACAATATGTATCTATATTGGGTATCTAGTTTAAAAAATAATACCTATTTCTTAAAATCTGGCATCAGGCTCCAGGAGACATTTTGCCTCTGGCATTTTTCTGAGGAAATTGAGGTCAGTCACAAGAAAATGAATGCTTACTGTGTGCAATGCAGAAAGATGCAGACAAATGATCTCTGCTCAAAGAACTCCTATTCTAATGGGATAGGACAAAGTGTATATAGTATAAAGAAGGGTTCAGTTAAAGGCTGAAGAAGCTTAGAGATGCAGGAGGGAAGTATCAGGAAGAGATGTAAGGCAGTTGGGTCAACACCCAGCTAAGAAGAGGGATTAAGTGCTTGAGGGAAGAAGCAATAGGGATTTATCTGAGAAGGGGATAAGGTCATGCATGGAGTAGTAGTGCTCCTAATGGTGGACCAGAACAGAAGAGTAAGTTCTAAGGAAATAGGATAGTGTCAAGCTTGGAGGAGTATTAAGTTTTCTATACTTTGTTAGATAAGGAAAACATGACTAGGGTCATTGAACAGCCCTTTTCATTTCGCCTTCACTGAAACACTAACTCCTTGTGAACAGCTCTGATCTTTTGCCTTCTGGGATAGCTTTAGGTTGGACTTTAACAAGTTAGTGTTCCTAGATAATCATATTTATTCTTCTCAGAAGCACAAGACAGCTAGCCTTTACTCTTTAGAAGTTCCAGAGATGATTTGCTTTCTTCCAGGTATATTGGTTCCATTAACAAGATTATTTTCCCAAACTGGAGTTAGTGCCATGTGAGAAGCCCTGTAGCAATTTCCAAAGATGTGTTCAAAGTTTGTCTATTGGGCATATGGTTATTTCCTCTCTGAAATTTTCTAACTCTTTTCTAGCCCCAAGTTTTAACCATCAGAACCCTTATTTTGAAACAGACGGAATATTGCCTAAAGGATAATTACTACTGACTTTGCTGGTAACCATTGAAGATTTCTTTTGATAACCTTCAGACATCAACTACAAAACTTTTAGGATGGAATCTTGAGTTGCAAGTCCCATTTTTACAATCACTTGTTTTCCAGTTTATTTTTGCTTTTACTTTCTATCCCTTCTACTTTCTAAAAACACTAGAGTCCAGTAGAGAAATGGGATCTTTTCTCTTTGAGGTCAGTTCTGCCTGAAGGAAAGCTAGGCAAAGACAAACACAATGAGAATATTGTAGCAGAAGGTACACAATTCATGTGCAGAAAGTGTAGGCCAGCAACCTTCTTACATGACCTAGGGTGTCATCTGCAGTCTGTCAACTAAATTTTGCTGACCCGCACCTCTCTTAGCTCTACCTCCCTGGCTGCAAAGAGACAGTTGAGTGTTTTAACCCTGTCAGAATGGTTAGCACTCCTACCAGGGTTACATAGCTCTTTCTTTACTTCTCAATCTCCCTCAGAACGGGAAATACTTGACTTGAATGATGAATGCATTTTCATTGGCTGTCATACTACACAGCAGAAGATGATGGGACACTTTAGAATTTGGATAATTTTAGGTCAAATAGAGACTTTGAATATATTTCTGTGCCCATGTCTCAGGGCAGGGATTGTTCTCTAATTTTCTACTTGAGTATTATAGTTCTATGAATGGGTATCTAGAAGTTCCTTGAACATACTTGACTGATCTCATTCAAGTGTAAGCCATATTTATAGAAGGAAGAATCCTCTAGAGTTAACTGTCTCAATTTTTTTATCAGTATTGAAATATGAGCATGAATCATCTGGGAGATCATAAACATCTTATTTGAGTTTTTCAGCTGGTAAACCTGATTTTGCCCAGACTGCCAAAATTCTAAGAACCAAATGGATGTGCTACACTGACTCTTTAGTCACATATCTCTATCCTGGAAACCCCTAAAACTAGAGCATAAGTATTTTCCAATAAGGAAAACATCGTCTTTATGGATGTCTTTAGAATCTGAGGGGGGTCACTTTGAACAAAGTAGGAAAGCTCCCTCTTAGAATTAAGTTGATCTATTCCAAAGAATAGATCAAGGGGAGTCATCGGGGCGGAGCCAAGATGGCAAAGTGAAGACAACTGTCCTCCTCTGAACTGATTTTTTAAATCCAAGAACTCAGAAATATTTGGACTATGCAACCTTCCTTGCAGAAGGTACCTTTGAAGAGCTCCATAGCAGGTCTGTTTCAGTCTCTCAGTCGGCCAAAGGGTTGAGCAGTTTGCCGGGTGCAGCTCCAGAAGACAGGGCAGGAAACTGGGCAGGACTCAGCGTGGCAGATTCTAAACCCCTGGGGAGTCTTAGGCTCTTGGGACACTCAACCCTGATTGTGGGCCAGGTGCTCTGGCAGATTTGCCTTCTGTAAAAGGCAGTTTGTAGCCCATTGCAAACAGTCGAGAGCCCAACACCAGAAGTTAATTAGCAAAATTGCCCCAGGGCAAATTACCACAGCCACTGCTTCTCTGCTTTGTACAGACCCCCAGCTTTTAAAAAAATGAGTAAGAAACAGGAAGAGAACTCTCACCATAGACAGCTTTTATGGAGAGAAAGAAGGGCAGACCCCAAGGTTCCTAAAGCAACTTCAGAGGAAGCCACAAAGGCGGTCATGAGCTGGTCCCCCTTTCACAAGGCTTTCCTGGAAGACTGCATAAAGGATCTCAAAAGAGAGCTAGATGATAAATGTGGAAATGAACTGAGATCAGTGCAAGAAGCCCTCAAAAAGGGATATGATAAAGACACCGATTTACTGGAAAAACAAGATTGGTGAAATGGAAAAGTATACAATGAACAAATTTGCAAGTTACAAAAGGAGCTAAAAAAGGTAACTGAAGAAAATACATTAAAAATTAAATAATAAAATGACAATACTACCCATTCTTAGAATCTATTTCCCTGAGGCTATTAAGATATTGCCCTTCAGTTTTGCTACAGCATCATTAAATTGCTTTTATAAAAAAGCTTTGCTATCTGAGCATACTTGGGGTGAATATTAATGACCCATTCAGTCAAGGGCAATCTTTCTTCTCTTAGAAGCCATCTACAATTAAGCTGTACTGTTCCAAAGGAAGGAAGGAAATTGGTGGGAAAGGCAGCTTTTATGTATCAGGAAATGAACTGGTATCTCTGAAAACACTATTTCTCCCCACCTTAATCTAGCTTCTGTTCTGATTAGCCTTTTCCATTTGGTCCCCAGGACTTGATGAAAACAGGTGCTATTATTGGAGTTGGATACCAGATTTGAAGTTTGGAAATCTTGTTCTTTTTGTTTTTTTTTTTGTTTTTGTTTTATTAAAGCTTTTTATTTGTATAACATGTATGGGTAGTTCCTCAGCATTGATCTTTACAAAGCTTTCCGTTACAAATTTTACACCCAGTCCCCTCCCCTAGATGGCAGGAAGTCCACTACATGTTAATTATGTTGAAATACTTGACAAGTTGTTCAAGAAATCCTATCTACAAGAAAAAAAAAAGGAAAATCAGAAAGGGTCAATAGAGAGCATGAAAATGTTGTTGTGGTCCATATTTCATATCCCTCTCTGGGTGTCTATGGCTTTCTTCACTGAACAATTGGAACTGGTTTGAGACAATTCTTTGTTGCAGAGAGCCGTGTCCATCAGAGTTGATCATCATGTAATGTTATTGTTGTGTATTATCTCCTGGTTCTGCTAGTTTCACTCAGCATCAGTTCCTGCAAGTCTCTCCAGGCCTCTCTGAAATCGTCCTGCTGGTCATTTCTTACAGAACAATAATATTCCATAACATTCATATACCATAATTTCTTCAGCCACTCCAATTGATGGGCATCCACTCAGTTTCCAGTTTCTAGCCACTACAAAAAGGGCTGCCACAAACATTCTTGCACATGTGGGTCCCTTTCCCTTCTCTAAGATCTCTTTGGGATATAAGCCCAATAGAAACCCTGCTGGGTCAAAGGGTATGCACAGTTTAACTTTTTGAGCATAGCTCCAAATTGCTCTCCAGAATGGTTGGATCCATTCACAGTTCCACTAACAATGTAGTGACCCAGCTTTTTGATATCCCCTCCAGCATTTGTTATCTTTTCCTGTCACTTTAGCCAATCTGACAGGTGTGTAGTGGTACCTCAGTTGTCTTAATTTGCATTTCTCTGATCCATAGTGATTTGGAGCAACTTTTCATATGACTAGAGATGATTTTAATTTCATCTTCTGAAAATTGTCTGTTCATATCCCTTGACCACTTCTGTATTGAAGAGTGGCTTGAATTCTTATAAGAATTCTCTATATTTTAGAAATGAAGCCTTTATCAGAACCATTAAATGTAAAGATTTCCCAATTTGATGCTTTCCTCCTAATCTTGTCTTCATTAGTTTTGTTTGTACAGAAACTTTAACTTAATATAATCAAAATTATCTATCTGGTATTCAATTAAGAGTTCCAGATCTTCTTTGGACATAAATTTATTCCCTCTCCACAGGTCTAAGAGGTGAACTATACTATGGTCCTCTAACTTGCTTACAATATCCCTCTTTATGTAGATCATGAACCCATTTAGATCTTATCTTGGTATGTGGTGTTGGGTGTGGTTCAAGCCCTAATTTCTTCCACACTAGTTTCCAATTTTCCCAGCAGTTTTTGCCGAATAGTGAGTACTTATCCCAAAAGCTGGGGTTTTGGGGTTTATCAAACACTAAATTGCTAAAGTTATTACCTAGATTGTCCTGATATCCTATCCTATGCCACTGATCGACTGCTCTATTTCTTAGCCAGTACCAAACGGTTTTGATGACCGCCGCTTTATGATATAGTTTTAGATCTGGTATAGCAAGGCCACCTTCATCTGCCTTTTTTTCATTAATTCCCTTAATTCTTGACCTTTTGTTCTTCCAAATGAACTTTGCTACTATATTTTCTAGATCTGTAAAATAATTTCTTGGGAGTTTGGTATGCCACTAAATAAGTAGATTAGTTTGGGTAGTATTGCCATTTTTATTATATTTGTTCAGCCTACCCATGAGTACTTAATATTTTTCCAATTGATTAGGTCTGACTTTATTTGTGTGGAAAGTGTTTTGTAGTTTAGTTCATATAGTTTCTGACTTTCCCTTGGCAGATAAATTCCCAAATATTTTATCCTATCATCTGTTATTTGGAATGGAATTTCTTTTTGTATCTCTTGCTGCTGAACTTTGTTGGTAATATCTAAAAATACTGATGATTTATGTAGATTTATTTTGAATCCTGCAACTTTAAAGTTTTGAATTGTTTCTGGTAGTTTTTTAGTTGAGTCTCTAGGGTTCTAAGTATACCATCATGTCATCTGCAAAGTGTAATTTGGTTTCTTCATTACCTACTCTAATTCCTTTTATCTCTTCTTATTGCCAAAGGAAATCTTGAGTTCTAATCCTGTTCCAGACAACTTCTATGATCCTGAGCAAGTCAATCTGCCTAAATTCCTCATGACTGAGTGACCATGGATGCATTAACACTGAATGCTGGGGCTTCAAATAGAAAAGTAAAATATTCCAAGCTCTCAGTGAACTCTACTGGGAATTATTACATATGAGGTTTTAGCAACAAGGCAGATGAAGAGGTCCCATGGTCCTTAGGTGCTGCAGCATCCCAGGGCTTTTAGAATAAAGTGAAATTTGTTACTTTTTTTTCAAATATTAAAACACCATATGAATGCAAATTATTACTATTACATGATCTATTTAAGTCTCCATAGATTGAGCAAGTCACTAAATCTTTCAGCCTCAGTTTATTTATATATAAAACAAAAATAGCAAATTTCAGGGATACAAGAACCAAATGAGAATACATGTAAAGCATTTTGCAAATCTTTTAGCACTATATAAATGGAAGCTATTATCATTGCTCTTGATATAATTGATCTTCACTTTGACCTGAGGATTGTGAGTATGGCTATAAGAAATGTTTGCTTATTTAGGAGTTTAGTGACTAAACAAGATGTCCAGAAAGCTGTCATCTGTTGCTGACAAAGATGGAATATGTTCCCCAAGTCAAGGACTGATGACCCAGCATCTCCCTGAACAATTGTTGTAATCCTTCTTCAAAATGGATAAAAGGCCTAGTTAATATTGCACAACCATAGTGAAATCTAAACTTATGGGACAAAGCAGACTGAGACATTAAGGTGGCAGTTTGATAAGACTTTTGGTGTTTGAGTTTGCTCCCTCCACATCAAAATGGAAACAACCTCCAGATAAATATTGTATTTGATTAACATTTTAACACTGAAGACGAGGTTAAACCTGTTATGAACTTGATTATAGCTACTAGAAATATGTGACAAGTCTCAAGAGATTGAACCAGGTCTGGAAGTATCAAAATGAGAACCATGTAAAATATTGGTTCCTGAATTGGTATTCTTTTTCTGGCTTCTTTTCAGGGACTTGATGAATTTCTTATAAACAGAAGGAGCTTTGAAATAAGGCATTACACATTCATGGGAGTCTCTAAATTTTTAGAACTCTACCTCCTATCAATAACACCTTAGTAGGTCCATTCCCTTTGAGGATAACTGCTAAACTGAGATGGGGCTCCCTTACTGGAAGCTTTTTAAGCTTCTTGCTTTGAGATTGCCTGATCATTTTCTTATGATAGCTGTGGAGTTCTTAAGATGTGGATTGAATATAGAAGAAACTTTCTACTTAACAGTTGTGTCCTAGTCAGATTTCTTTGTTGCCTTTTCAGTTCTCTGAATGTTTCATGAAGTGTTCATCCTTGCAATATCATTTGGTCTTTGAAAACCACTGGAGTACAATTATGATCAGCTATTGGCTGATCAGACCAATACAAGTGAAGTCACTTGGGTACAAGTGGTCCACTACTAGAACATTTAAAATGACTGGATTTGTACACTTCCATGACTCTGTAACAATGATTTGCTCAAGGAGTCTAGTGCTTTCTTTGCAGGCAATCCATGCTGAGCAGTCCTGGACAAATGTTTTCCATCTCTAAAATCTTTTTAAAATATATTTAAAGAAATTAAAAGCCTGAGTTATATCCTTTCTTACTATCATGTGAACACTTATCTTAACGAGTTCTCCATAAAAATATTTTGAGAGAAGCATACATTTACCATTCAAACTCCATGGTCAACTCATCAGTTGAGTTCACTGCAATAAAATTTGAATGTTTGGCAGTTTCTCTCTACAGAGAATATCAGTATCTGGTACCTTATCTTTCCAGGTAATCCTCAAGATATTCCTCATAATTCAAAGGGAAGCAGTTCAGTTTTCTGACATGGCTCTGGTGATCTGTTCAGATTTCCCAGATAAGTTGTCAGCACAATGGCTCTGTAGACTTGCAGCTTGGTAGGCAGCCTGATGCTTCTCCAGAACTATCAGAGCTTCTCAATTGCTGAGCTAATTTAAACAATATATACATAGGACTTCATCAATGTGGACAACCCTAGAGAGTAGATTGCCAAGGTTTTGTTAACAGATGATTTTTGG
Source organism: Myrmecobius fasciatus (assembly GCA_023553655.1). Taxonomy (NCBI): domain Eukaryota; kingdom Metazoa; phylum Chordata; class Mammalia; order Dasyuromorphia; family Myrmecobiidae; genus Myrmecobius; species Myrmecobius fasciatus. The sequence continues at coordinate 673,780 of JAJPUD010000452.1, read as the reverse complement.
AGGTTGGAAAGGGTGCAGGTGCATTGAGTACACAAAGGCAAAATTGTTGATGGTGGGGCTCTGATCCTACTAAGAAAAATGACAACACATTGCCCTTCTGTTTTTTTTTACAATCTCCCAAAGTTTGTGTAAGGTTGTGTTCATTGCTTCTGTGACTAACGATTTCCTCTCTGCCCTCCCTTTGTCATTTTGTCTTCAATTTTTTTCCAGCATCAAGATATTTTCCAGTGATCCTTGTCTTATTAGGTGACTCAATTATCTAAGCTTCACTTCAGTATTTTGGCTTTTCAGTGAATTGCCTAAATTAATTTAAGTATTGACTGTACTGTCCAAGAAACTTACAAAATTATTTTTCAGCACCACAATTCTGAAGCATGAACTTTGAAGTCCTCAGCTTTTCTTATAGTCCAACTCATAGCCATACACTGCTACAGGAAAAATCATAGCTTTGACTGTAGGGACCTTTGGCAAGGTGACTATGGTCTTGTTTTGTATACTGTTCAGATTTGCCATGGATTTTCTTCCAAGGAGCATCATTCTAACTTCATGGCTTATAGTCACTGTCCGCAGTGATCTTTGAGCCCGTGAATATAAAACTTCATGTTTCCATTTCTTTTTGCCTTTTTGTAGGCATCTGGCTCCATCACTCTTAGAGTGGGACAATTTGTAGATGGGAGTTTGTATTTTGTCAAGGAGATCCAGAGCTTGCTTACATCAGAACTGTCTTGGTTCTAAGATCTTGGGTGCGTCTGACTATTAGGTTGACTAAGTTAGGGCAATGCAGGTACCAGCTGCAATTCAAAATCTAGGATTGAAAAAATCCTCTATCTTTATATGTGCTTAGGAGGCTAGGGAGTTTTTGTATGTCTTGCCATCTTTTTTTATTCTTTGATCAGATGGCAAAGCCATTTGCCTAATCTTCTTATAGATGGATGCCCCATATCTGGATTGACCTCAAAGTATAACACTAAGCTTGGGTCCTGTAAGATCTCTTAAGGTCAACAAACTTGAGCAAGTTTTAGTATCTGAAAGACGAAGGGATTTGAAATTCTCTTGCCCTTGACTTCAGGGCAATGAGTGAGATAATCGGTAATCTCAGGATTACTTTTTTGGTCAATACACAATTAAAGTGTCTCTGATGTGCCAGCTAAAAATAAACTACAAATTTGATAAATTGGGGTCCTTCAAAAGAAGGCACAAGAATTAAGAGCCATTGACAAAGGCTTCTTGGAGGGATGATTCCAGAGCATTTCTGATGGGATAATTTGAGGGTTTTTTGGTTATGGACCCTCTTCTATGTAGTATGAATGCCACTGAGTTTGGGCCCTTGATGTAAAATATAGCTTGACACGTTATTGACCTATAATTATCCATGAATGGGCAGGATGGAGTTTATTAGCATCTTCTATTGCTAGAGATGCAGACAGGAAGTACATGGCTTTGATAGTATGCTTTTAGAACTTAATCTAAGATGTTGGGACACTTTATTGTGGGAAGGAGGTCCTAGGGAGCGAGTCTCTTGGAATTTAGTTAAGACTACACTAGGATAGGTTGTATCCATGAGAGTCCAAATTCATGCATGGAGCAAGCAATTCAGAATAACATTGCCTTGAAGTCCTAAATTCTGAATTTGTCATCCTTAAATTCACCATTTCCTCCACTTGCAGGAAAACTTGGTGAATGTTTATGGCTGGGTCTGTTAGATGCAGAGATGAGTAATTCTTGTGGCTACTTCTGGAAGTGCCTTTTCCCTTTTGGGGGGAAAAACATAACTTCCCAAATTTCCCTTCCTTGTACCTCAGCCTTACTGTACCTCCTAAGCTGCCCTTTAGGAAAGTTACCTGTTCCTTTTTCATTTAAGGAATCAGGTGTACCAGACACACTATGCTAAGCCCAAGTAAAACTTCTGTAATATTGGTCAATTATGATCACAGCAAATTGCAGGACCACATGTTTTTCATTATGCATCTGTATTTTGATGGAAAATGGTCAGTCTTTTGAATAAGTGTATCTTTTTATTCAGATTTCAAGGCTAGACTTGGAGAACTTACAATTTTACTCAGTTCTTGTTATTCTCTGAAACACTAATGTGAGAAGATATCGTATTTGGCCTTTGAAAAATTAGTTGTTCGTTTTTATTGCCTGTTTGATAAATCTTGAACTGGTACCCTTTGAAAAATGGTATATTCTCATTGATTTTTACCTATCAAGTCACCATAAAGCCTGATTTCCCTTTATACAAAGACTTAATCTTTTCTTGAATGCTTAATTTAACTTATCTTTACAAGTAGTAATCACTTCAAAATTAACTCTTTATGGAATAAAGGCTTCTGACTTTTGAGATCCATTGCATACCAACATCTGTATAGCTTGGGATAATGGGATAATTAAGCCTTTGAGAGTGTTAATTTGTTTTTTTGTTTTTGTTTTTTTATTCTTGTCACTGGAGTTGACATTTGATCATCTGACTGAGCTGAATTTGAGATTGATTCAATTGACTTCTTACCCTGATTATTTGTTACTGTCAGTATCTTTCAAACTTAGATTTTGTCGTATAATCACTTGAAATGTGATGTTGAAATCTTTTATCAGGTGCATAAAAATGAAAAATCTTTCCTTTTTTGATCACTTCTGTAGACTGATTACTTTCAGGACAGAATTCAAGCTACAATTTTTTCTACCTGTGATTTCCTGTATTCATTCTTTCTGAAAGTATCCTTCAAATAGTTGTAGCTTTAAATATTTGTCTAAATATTTAAATACATGACAAGTTTAAGACTTGTCTCCACATGTACAGTGTTAGTTCTATGTAGTCTTCTCATACTGGTCTGCTCCTTTCATGACTTAGATTATTTTAAGCCAAAAAATTTTCTAAATTTATTCTTCATCTGTCAGTCTAAAATCAGTCCAGTGTTTTAGCCAGAATACTTAACATCAGATTAAATCATCTGAGAATATTTACTTCCTATCTCCAATTAATGCCTTAGCTTCAATTTTTATCTAATCCTGAAACTGATCATCTGTACGTTAATAAGGATAGGGCTAAGATGAGACCTTTACCTCAATGTTAATTCTTGATATATGGTTCTTTCTAGTGTTGATACTGAAAGTTTGTGTGCAATACTGACTACTCATACAAACTGAATTATTTCATTGCCAGCCGGATTGATCTACAGCAATTGGCTCAAGTGTGACAAGTCAGGGCTGCACACACACAAACTCAATTTCTTGTTTGAGTTTAACCCAAGATCTGTTAAGCAAAATTTCTTATTTATATACCCATTCTCATTTTCCAATCAATGAATCTTTTGAATGGGACAATGGTATTAAATGTACTTATACTATTACCCAGAAATGTGGGGCTCGCTTTGAAGAGCGAGTTCTTACCTTTCTTATTGATTAAAATAAAATGCCATTCTTCCAAAATGCAATTCTACTTGTGTAATGTATATCAGTAGTTAGTGTCCCTCTGGGTCATTTCTCCCTCCAACCTGGTACCTAAAGTGTTATAAAAGCCCTGGGAGTTGAGGAGCAATTAATCCATATTTTGGGATTCAATGAATATTGAACTGATTACTCATCTCATCAGGAATGTCATAATTTGGTGTTAAATTATGACAAGTTGTCAAAGGGATAGCATTGGGTTTGAATACCTAAACTATTCATTTAATGCTAACTTTCATCTTAAATATTTAGAGTTCTCTTACTTCCCTACATTCACAGGTGTTCTACACAATGTTTGCAAGTATTCTTCACAGAATTCAAATCTCTGAATTTAAATTTGATTGGAATATGAAAATTCCATTTAATATGAATGAAAATGGAATATGAAATTTCATTTAAATTCTCTGGTCTTGCAATACATTTAGTAAAATGCTTTAAGTTTTAGTATAGTTATTTAAAATTTTTTTTCTGAAACTGCCATGTATGGATTGACAATGTGATTGGTGCTTTATAATTGTAAACATTAGTAAGTTTCATTTTTAAATCTTTATTAGCTTCACCTATGACTATCCATATCCATCCATACCAGCTCATCAGTGGTTCGTATCATTCAGTAACTTTTTTCTCTGAGACTAGCTTTATTAATTTCTAATTGTTAAGTTACTGAAGTTGCTAGGTTAGAACAATAGCGCTTGCATTATTCCCATCAAGAAGTGGGTCTCTTTACCCAAACATAGCCCATTGGTGGTTGAGTGTACGTATCCAGAATCGCTATTATTGGTCAAATTGGAGCATATTTATCTTGTTTGCAACATTCTTTAATAGTTGCAGGATCTCATCTGACATCAACTATATCTAAAGGAAAGCTTATTAGTTTTAAGTCTCCATTCCTTTTATAGAATTTGGTTTGGGGATGACATCTGGTATTTAAAATTAGAAAAAATATATAGAGTATTTTTTCTATTACCAAGTTAGTATCCTCATCTAAAGCCATTGACCCAGGACTAAATCCTTTACTACTTTATTACTTAAGTCCTTTAAATCTAAAATATTTTATTTCTACAATATCAATGACTTGGACAATGTGGAAATAGAGTTAGTAGGATTAAAGTAATTTTTTTTCACTACTATTCCCTGCTATTGATCTTAATCATATCTCTCATGAAAAGATCAAACTATCCAAAACATTAACCTATCACTTACCTTATTCAATCTTAATTGTTGTGCCCATTAATTCTCATTTACTTTTGAACCTGCAATAAAAACATGTATATTTAAAAACAAAACTAAATAAATCACCATGATCTAAGCAGACAAGATTGTCAGTCATGTTGGTTCTTCATGGCCCATGGATCATCACGTGCTAAACCCTTCTATTATCAGTTTATCCAAGGTCATGTTTTGTTTCCATGATGCTATTCATCTCATCATCTGCCATCCTTTTTACCTATTTTGCCTTCAATCTTTCCAAATATTAGGATCTTTTCTAACAAATCCTATATTTCCATTATGTGGCCAAAAAATTAAGCTTTATCTTAGGTATTCTTTTAATGAATAGTCAGACTTAATTTCTTTAAGTTTTGATTGATTTGCTCTTTAATAACCAAAGGACTCAAAGTCTTTAGCACCACAATTTGAAAGCATCAAATCTGGTGATTTGCTTTTCTTATAGTCCAATTTTTACAGCCATATGTTGATACCAGAAAAACCATAGCTTTGATCTTATGGACAAGGTTGGCAATGTGATCTCTCCTTTTTAGTATGCTGTCCAGATTGGTATTAAGAGTTGATGTTATATTCCTTCATTCTGAACATTTCAGAAAAGCAAGTTCATCTCAATGTTCTTGTTTTAGCTCTGTGCTTTCCCTTGCACAACCTGAGGATTTGCTAATTCTGCAGTGTCTCTCAAAAGGTCTTTAAGAACTGTTGAATGTGATGGCTGTGAATGGCCATGAGAGCCCTCTAAAGTACATATATAGAAAGAGCTGATTTACTATTTTATATACTATTTAGTGAGCTGAAAATACTCTACTTAATGCATGAGATCATTCTTCTCAGAAGATAGTTATATACTTTGATTAATAAACTACCAAGCTTTGACCTTATTTTTCAGTAGATTTCTTTTGTACTAGATCCAACAAGTTTCCTAGTTCAGCCTGAGCCCTTAAGTCTCCCACTTGCTCTTGAGTCAACATGATTTTGCTCATGTGGGACTCAATAACCAGTCCTAGTAAAAATTTAGGAATAGGCTGATTCCTGAGGTTAATTGTTTGCTTCTTTGAGTGTTACATGTGTGCTTCTAGTTCTGAGCTTTTCTAAGGTTCTTCCCATGCAGCTTGAAGCTGCCTTCCTTGTGACAAACCTAAGGCAGACATATTGGAAGTCTTTAATAAGAGAAAAGGATCACAGCACTAGAACTGACTGATTCTCTACGCTCATTACCTTCATGGTTTTGTCCATAAGAGACCTTATTTTGGCAAATTTTTGGGGGGGGAATGGCCCAGCAGTGGAGGACATGAGGTACCATTGCTACCTCTCCCTATTTGTTTTTGCCTTTTTTTGGTTAATACTATAACTCGAATGTAACTACTTTTTTTTTCTTAATATAGGTGAAGAGAACCTCTTGTGGGAGAATCCCATTTTTTTAGACATCTCTAAGGTACATTTACTTGAGGAAAACTGTCAGGCGATATTGTTCTTTGATGTAATAAGAACCCCAAGTATTGCTTATCTTAGGTTTGCCCTGACTTTTTTTCCTGTGCCCCTCAAATGATATAGTGAGGAAACTGAAATCCAATAGAAGTTATACCCTGTTTTACAATCATTTGAAGTTCCATGGTCACTAAATACTACAAAAGAATGGAGTTTGTAATGTTTTTCAGTTGTTCTAACACTCAGTGATTTTCATTTTGATGGGAAAAAAATTACTTTCCATGGCTGCCATAGAAGGGATTGGCATTTTAATGCCATGCATACGTTTAGAATAGACTGTTAATTAGTCTGACTTTTTCCTGCTTTAAAAGTGTACTGATGGCCAATATTGTATAGGTGTTAATTGCATTGAATGTGTCCTTCCTACTGAATGATGAGTCTAGAACAATAATATGGCTTCTGATATCCATGGCTACTGCATATTCCTTGATTTTTTTTTTAACTTGGAAAAATTCCCATGTTAATTATGCCATGGTCTCTCAACCATATGAATACCAGATTCCCATAGCCCTCACTTTTCCTGAATCTGTCATCTGTAGTAAATAGTATGATTCTTCTTAGAACCTCTTTTTAGAGAGGGTGCCTAGGAATATTTCTTCTCTAGAAGATACTCTAGCTTCTCTACTCCCATGTACACACATCCTTTTTAGCTTCCTTTTATGTGCTCTCATTCCCCATGAGAATACAATAAGTGTATGCTTTTTCTTTTCACTAAGATTCCTATTTTTACTTAGTATAGTATCACTCATAAGTACTTAACAGCTGGCAAGAAGGCCAAAGGAGTCAAGTAACTATTATTGGCTTTATGCTGCCTTGATTTTTTTTTTGTGAATATGCATGGTGTCACTTAATTGCATGCCATTCACATCCATAGAATACCTCGTGTTTCAGAGGCTTTCCTGTGTGTATATATTATTGTACTCCTGGGAATCTCAGGAAGGTCTATATAAAGTAATATCACTCTTCATAAAATGCAAACCAACTATCACCTCCCTCTCCTCTAAAGGAAAATCCAGATGTTTTCAGTAGTCCAACATGCCTAATGTGTCAGCAATCCAAGTTCCATACTTTAAAATTGATTTATTACTCTTTTCAAATTTTGCTCAACTCTAGTCTTTATTTTTTTCCAATGTATCATTCGCAGGGCAAGAAAAATACAATTTCTCCCTTGATCAATGTTGAGAGGAAACTATTTTTTGAACTTGCTGTCAATAGAATGGTTTTCTAGGAAAATACTTAGGAAGTATATTTTGAAGGCTCTGGTAATAAGATGGGAACCAGAAAGAATTTGTTCCTAGTTTTTTTAGTTGTATGCCCAATTTGTTGATCTCATTTATTAATGCTTGCACGAACATGTCTTGTCATTTTCCTAGATGATATTATTGGTTGTTTCCATCCCTTGTATGAATTATTCATTTAATATTGGATCGTATTATTTCCAATTAGTTTTGTCTTTCCCTGCCTCTTCATGATGAAGTAAAAAAAACATTCACAATCTGAAATGGATGCAATTACTATTTGTTTTCCTAAAATTGATTTGAGGGTTTTATGCCCTAATACAAGGTCAATTTTTGTGAGGTGCCATGTATTGAAGTTTTTCCTATTCTTTTCAGTTTTCTCCAGAAGTCTATCATCTGTTTTCCAAGATTCTATTTTCTTTATTTTATGGTTATATGCATATAATTCTGAGAGGGGCAAGTTAAGGTCTCCCATCAGTATAGTTTTACTGTATTTCTTGTAACTGACTTCTAAGAATTTGGATGCTTTTATACTACTTGGTATATATAACATTCATTACTTCATTGTCTATGGTTCCTTTTAAAAAGCTGTCATTTCCTCCTTTATCTCTTAATTATATCAATTTGCTTTTGCTTTGTCTGAAATCAGAATTGCTACCCTTTTTTTTTGCTTCAGCTGAAACATTCTTCAGCTTTTTTAACTTTTACTCTATACCTATGTCAAATGTTTCTTGTAAACAATAACTTGTAGGATTTTGGTTTTTAATCCATTCTATGCACTTCCATTTTATGGTGTTCATCCCATTCACATTATGATTACTAGTAATACATTTCCCTCTTTCTGTTTATATATTTTTTTCTATCCTGTCCCTCCTCACTAGTATTTTCTTTCTGGTTATACCTTCCCTTCTATCACTCCTTTCTCCTATTTCTACCCTCTCTTCTATTCAGTCTCTTCCTTTTCTTTCCCCTTTCTCTTTCCACTTCCCTATAAGGCAAGATAAATTTATACAGCTGACTATTATTTCCCTCTTTGAGACAAATTTGAGATTGAGCTTCAGACAATACTCTTTTCCTCTGTTATAGATCTTTTGTGCATTTGTTGCTCTAATTTACCATTACTTCCTTTCTTCTTTTCCCAGTAAAATCCTTTTTCTACCCTTTAATGTTTTTTTTTTAAATATTATAACATCAAAATCAACTTATACTCTTATGTATACCCTTTCTAACTGCCCAGTAAAGATTAAGTCCTCAAGCTAAGTGTCAACTTCCTATGCAGGGATGCAAATAGTTTTAACCTTTAAATAACATGTTTTTTCCCTTTCCATTTACCTTATGCTTCTTGTATTTGAATATCAAATTTTCTGTTCATTTCTGGTCTTCATCAGAAATGAAAGTACCATACTTCAGTGAAGATTTCTTTCTTCCCCTGAAAGATTATGCTTAGTTTTGGTGGATAGTTGATTCTTGGCGTAATCCTAAGTTCCTAAGCCCTCCAATCCTTTATTACAGGAGCTACTAAATCCTGGGCAATCCTGACTGTGGCTCTTTGATACTTGACTTGTCTTTCTAGCAGCTTGTATGTAGTGCTTTCTTTTTGACCTTATAGTTCTGGGAGGAAGTCCCCCATAGTCTTAGCATACTTAGTGTTATGGAGAGAGTAGTTTAGCCCTGACAGCTCATGTTGAAAATTGCTGTCATCTTTAATGACTTATTCTATACAATCTGAAATTAACCATGCCTTTTTTGACCACTATAACCCTATTGATCCATGTGAGATTCTTACCTGCAGCTTTCATATGTGGGTGCTGTATACTGAGTCTCTTACATTGAAGGCATTTATAAAATATCTAAGTGAATTTGGTCCAAATTTAGCTGGAAACTAGACAACTGAAGTTTAATCCAGGAGGGGAAAGCATATGGAAGGAAGAACAAATAAGTTATGACAGTTTGGGAATCAAACACACTTCTTGTTTAATGATGTAACTAAAAGCTTCCTTTACCAAATGAAAAGGACATTGGCAAAACTGTACCTGGTGATTGTGGCCTGCTAGTATGTAAAAATTACCTAGCATTGTGTTCTGAGGATTTATTATTGTCTTCCAGATAGCTGAAGAGCCAGTATGAGAATACAAATCCTGATACTGACTACTTCTCTGAAGTACAAAGCCTGTTTGGCTCCTGCCTGCCTATATAGTGTTGGAAAACTTTATTTGTGAAGGGTAAAATATAAAAGAAAAAAACTAATCTATTTTCTAAGCACCTATCCCTTTCAATCTTAAAGACCACTGATTTGAAGGTTGTTTTGTAATTGAGTCGTTTCAGTCGTCCACCCCTTTTAACCCCATTTGGAATTCTTGGCAAATATACTAGAGAGTGGTTTGGTGTTTCCTTTTCAAGATCATTTTGTAGATAAGGAACATGAAGTCTTAACCTCTGAAGGTCAAGGGACAGACATGTTTTTTACCTAAGCTGGTATTTCAATAGAGAAGCTACTTCAATTTGTTAAAGTTCTTCTGGAATATCTCTGTATAATCCCTTAGTCTTATATTACCTCTCTAAGCTTGTCTTCTCTTAAAGTTCACTGTTTGACATAAAACCAATTGGTGTTAGATTTCCTAGACTTGCCCAGAAAGGCATGCTAGACTGCCACAATGTCACTTCCAATCTGATGAGTTCAAATCTCAAGTCAGAGACCTTTTGGACAAAGGCCAGAAAAACTCTTGAACCTTAAAGTTTTCGATAGCAATAAAAGGGCTATTCCTGAAATCATTTGAAGAGAAAAAAGATGCTTATTCTCAAAATAGGTATGTCTGTTTAATGAACAAATTCTTCACTATTGCTTCCAGGGCTGAACATGTGGACTGATCAATGTCAACCCAAAGTAGGGGCCCCAGATAGAACTCTAATGTACTGTGGTATTTTTTTTTTGATTCCTCATGGTCAAGTAAGATGTAAATATTAAAAGTAGGAATCTCATTTGACAGAAAAGGGAACTTCATGGAAATCATATTGCCTATGATATGTTGCTTCCTTATAGGCTTTCTTATTTAACCAGGAATAATTTCATTGGTCTTTAGCTAGGCTTAATTTGGATAGAGCAAGTCTTTTCCTTCCTCTTACTACTGGGGTGCTTGACCTGGGATCCATGGACCTCTCCCCAGGGGTTGATGAGGATTCTAAGAATCCATGAACTTGGATTTGACAGGAAAGTGTACTTTATGACTAAGCTTTGGCCTCCTTTGTAATCTTTGAATTTATTTCAAAACATTTATTTTTAAGTTCTAAAAAGGAGGTCCATGGACTAAAGTCTTTTTCCAGACTGCCAAAGGGATCTGGGGTTGTGTGTGCATCATGTATACAAACATTAAAAGGTAAAGCTCTTGAACCTTACAAATGACCCCTGAGCAGCAATAGCTTAGGTTCCTTTCCTTTAGCCATATTTAGATAACTCTCTTCTATAATTCTAAGCATCATGCATTAGTGTGTCTACTCTTTGTAGCTCCTCATGCCCACTAATCCTGGGTTTCTCACAGGCATCTGTCTTGAGCCTTTTTTATCTTCATGTATAGCATTTCCTTTGATCTCTTCAACTTCCATGGTTTGAAGTGTCATTTCTATGCTAATGATTCTCAAATGTTGTTTCTCACACACATCCATTCTGCTACTAAAACTTAGCAATTTTACCTTTTGCTACATCTCTTGAATATGCTCCTTTCTCTCCTGGTGCTGTCACCATTCTGGTCCATGGCCTTCACCTTGCACTTGGACTATTACAATGGCTGCTGGTGCATCCATCTACCTCAATTCTTGAGAATAAAGTGCCTCTTCCACTCAGCTATCAAATGGGTCTTTCCAAAATGCAGATCTGTCCATGTTGCTTTCTTGGACACTTCTAGTGTCTCGTCTCCCTGTTTCTTATAGGATCAAAGCTAGAATCTTGTTTACTTTTCAATTACTTTATAAAATGACCCTTCATGACTTTTCCAGTCTTATATTTTACTCCCCTCATGCCCAGCAGTTCAAAGACAACCATTCTGGTTCTCCTCACAATGGACAAGATGAAACAGAGCATGGAGGACCAAGATTTAATCGGGAAGACTGACTACAGTTCAGTCCAAATCCAGAAGCTTACTATTTGTATGGCCTTTGGCAAGTCACTCTTTTGTTCATCTATTTTTGTAGATGTAAAATGGGGATATCAAAGCATCAACCATGCAGAATTGAAAACCAAATGAGTTAAAAATTAAGTGTTTTGCACACAGCAAGCAATACATAAATAAATCTTATGGACTATTCCTTATATAATACTGATGAACTCTAGATGACCAAATTTTGCTACTTTCCACAAGCCTTTACAATGGACAGAATGAAAGTCCTTAGATCATTGTTTAGACAGCTTTATTCTGGTTTTAGTATTTCTTCTGGACTTGTCTGGTAGCAAAAAACCATATTGACCATTCTTTGGCACTTTCTGAAGCCATACTAGTTCTCTGGTAGGTGACCACCTTCCAGATGAAGGATACTCCTAGGGAGGAAGATTCTGGCAAGAATCTTGCCAGCAATGATCAAGAGAATACTCTGTGATTGTCACAGAGCAACCTATTTCCTTTTCCAAGGAAGATACACTGGTCTGCAGAGGGCACAAAACTGCAGTTGAATTGATGATCCCTGTTTGGGGAGAGGAACCAAAATGATGACTTGAGGAGATGCTATGTTGAGTTGAGTAAGCAGCCTCAGTAATTGAAGCTCATTATCTCTTTGGAACAACTAGGCCTTAGGCCTGTTCTATAACCTACCCAGCTCATCTGGCCCTGTCCGTGAGTCAAAGTCGGTTGCATTTAGCAGTGATAGTTTATGCTTTGTCAAATTCTCAAGGAGGACATCTCTTAAATGAGATGAATTTAAGTGCATTCATTTTCTTGAGCTTATGGGACCCAGAAATTCCTGTTCTCTGGTCTAATTGGCTAGTTCTTTGATTTGGGAATCAAGTTTTGATTGCATCTTCAATGCTGATTCTTTGAATACACAGGCATAGAACAACTTTCTTTTGGGAATAGATGCTAAGATTAGTTTCATTCTTTGTTAAATACCGTGTTTAAGATCTTATGTCCCCCGTACCGTGGGGGGGGGGGCCAATAGTTGTTACAGGTGACATGGGAGCACTTTTGTATACTTTGAAAAGGCAGAAAATGACTGATTACAACCCTCCCACTGTCTGGCCCTGCTGCTGCATAGGTCTTTCCCCCTCTATAAAAGGAGGCATGTGAGTCATAATTCTGTGGCCCTTGCGTTTCTTGGAGAACCCAAGAAGATGATGGTTGATATCCTTCAAGCATGAAGTCAAAATAGTATAGCCTGTCCCTAACAGTGAGACCGTGTATGACTATGGTTAATCAGCCCAATAGATACCCTATGTAAACATCCTTAGAAAATGAACCACCCAGGTAAACTTATATATGGCATTCAAAAATTGTTATAGTAAATACTTCCATGTATGGAGGGTATAGTGCCGATTGGTGGAGAACCATTGTTTTTCTTGAGGCTAATAAAGCCAAAATTAGCCCACAGTAGGGAAGCAATCTGTTGCATCTGTCTCTACTTGCAGATGATTGTGCACTTAATGCATCTGTCATGTCCCAACTGTCTCTACTTTAGTCCTGTTTTGCAGCCTTTTCAAAATAATTCACTGTTAGTGAGAGTTAAGATTAATGCTGTTTTCATCCTTGTTGAAGGCACCTGACAATGTTGCTGAAAACATCATGCTAAACATGGGTACGAGCACACAGCCCTGTTGCTTTCCATTAGTGACTAGGAAAGCATAAGAGCATCATCCAGTATCTAGAATCTGTGCAGACATGCTGTCAGAAGAGGCAGGAACTCCAGGCAATCAAATTGACTTTCCACAAGCTTTTACAACTGGCAGGATGAAAAATCTTGATCAGATTAATGAATATCTTGTAGAGTCCCTTATTTTGTTGCTAGTATTTCTCCTGGGTTCATCAGAAAAACATTGACCATTCCTTGGCACTTTCCAAAGCTATACTAAATCTCTGGTAGATGACCATATTCCAAGTGAAGGATTATCCGATGGAGGGGGATTCTGGCAAGTATCACCAGAGAACTGAAAGTTTGCCCTATGACAATGACAGGGAGAACTACTTCCTTTTCCCAGGAAGATACACCCTAACCTAGAAAGGGCATAATACTACAGTTGAGTTAATGGCCTAGTTAGGGAGGAACCAAAGTGATAGATTTAGGGTATGCTGTATGTTAAATAAGCAGCTTTAATGGTTAAAGCTGCACTCCTCTGGAACAGCTTGTCCTTGATCCAATTCCATAACCAACCTTTCCCCCTACCCCCCATCGTGAATCAGACTTGGTTGCATTTAGTGGTAAGTTTGTGCTTGGACAGGTCATGTTTATAGATGAACTCTGAGAATTTGTAGTGGATTAGTGGGCCCCTGTTCACCTTGGAAAGGCAGAGGGTGATATTGTGTGTCAGATGTGTCCACAGCTGCCACCAATGCACTGATAGAAGCAGGGTAGTACTCATGTTGAGTTTTGAATGAATGAAACCAAGTGGTAGAAGGTGATAGCTCATCTCCTATATCTATTTTCTGCCCTCTTCCTTTATATTTAATGAGGTGGCAAGGGCAAGCTTACAAAACTGATATTGATAAAGGCCCATAAAGAAGCACTACAGAATCCATCACTCACCACCTTGAAACCTTAACCAGTCTAAGGCTCTAGGCTTATAATCCTAAAATGCTACGCTCTGCCCAATATGAAGTAGTGATAGACAAGTATTGGAAGGAGGGGGAGGGTGGAAGACTATGGACAACTTTATAATAGTTTCCTTTTGCAGAGACCTTTACCCTTGTACATCGTTATTTGCACAGTTGGCCTTTCTAAGGAGGCTGCAACGGTTGAGACCATTCCCTTCCCCTGCACTATGGGAACAGGTAATGTCTTGATACTCTTCCTCTACAACAAATTGATCCTAGGATCACATCCTATGCCAGAACTCTCTTCCCTTGACGGCATCTTGAATACTACTTCCAGCAGTATAAACAGTGAATGTCTCACTGGAAGACCAAAACATGAATGATAGCTTTCTCTCTTCAAACATACTACGAATATATCTCTAACAATGTAGATTCATAAGTCTTTAAATGATTTCCACAGTGAGGAAAAACTATCCCTCCTTGGAATGAAAGGCTCAAGATTTGACCTAAATGCATTGATTTTGATACCTTTCTAATATGTGAAAACTTGCATATAGATAACAATTTGTCTGCCTAGAACAGATTCTCATCATGTTTCCTTATAACTGAACTTTTGCCCTATAGTCCTTTTCCTTTTAGAAGAGGACCAATGATATTAAGAGGTGATGTCTTGATTCATGTATGAATGAGGCAAAACTGCAGGAAATTGTCCACTTACTCTCCCAGAATGATCATATTCTAGTGGCAAGGCAAGCCAAGATGAATATTGAAGGCCCAGGTTACAGTGGATGACCTTGGTGTCTAAGTTCTAATCACTACTTTGTGACATTTGGATGTTGGTTGCATTTTTTTGCTTTCTTTGGACCTCTGATCTAGTCATCATAACACATGTACCACAGACTTTAAAACTCCTTCAGTCTAGAGTTTGGGGGATTTCAGATCACCAAGTTCCTTCTTAGTATCTTGGGTATCTGTTAGCACCATAAAGCCACTTTTAATTCCTCAGAATTGACCATCTGGCTGTCAAATATAATCTGTTCAAATGGGCATTTCAAATGCTGTGCTTTAAAGTAGGATGTCACTAATTCATTATGGCGATGAGTAAAACTTATTAATTTTGCTATTTTCTCATAATGCTACATATGCTCTAGGAATATCTGGAGCTATTACCTAAAAATCTGTGTCTCCACTTTTTCCTCAAGCAAGGCTTAGTTTCATTATTCTCAAACTTCTTTAATTTGAGAAATCCCCAGAAATGTATATCATGATATTTACTATTGTTTAAAATTCAAAGTTGAGGTCTCCATTAGATCATTTATTCTCAGTATTCTACATACTGCTTGCATCAAGTTTCACTCATATTTTCTATCTTGATACTTTCTTGGAAAGTCCATCTTTGAGCTGCTTGCCTTTTTCAGTTCTTAAATGGGGTTAGAATTTGGATTTGGGATTCCAATTGTATTACTCCTCCTGAATGAGGAATATCTCTACTACTGAGAACCTTTACTCCAATTTAATATCTCAGTACTTAAGTTCTTTCTAAACAAAGTGATCAGTTCAGGATCACACAATTAGTATGTCAGAGGAAGGACTTCTAGCTCCTAGTGGTTATACTTTCTGTTGAAGCAATGCAAATGAGTTCTCATTATTGATCTTCCCTAGACGCAAAGCATATCTTTTTTTTTTCTTGCTAAGTTAGAAATCTTAAAATCTGGATTTTGATTGAGATGAATCCTGGGGTTTTAAGACTAATGCTATAGGTCCCTGAGTTCATCCTGGACTATTCTCATCCCTCACAGTGTACTGGGTTTGGAGCTCTCCATCTTTATAAAGAATCCTTGAGTAGATGTCATACTAGTCTATGAAGTCTCAAGATTGTTCTGTAGGGATTGATTCTGGGGCCTACTATATACAAACTTAGGGTTAAAAACTACCAAGCATGCTGTCTATCAGGCCCCATTTTCTTCATGTTACAGAAGGCACCTGAGTGTGCAGTATAGCAAAATGTGGGCTAGATCTTGGGGAGCAGAGGACAGGTTTGAACCAAAGTCCCCTGGCTTGCATGCACAAGCTCTTGAAAACAGAGGTCAGAGAAATAATAGTATGAATTGGATCCATTCATGAGGTCACTTCTAGCTCTAAATCTTTGATCTCGTGACTTTACCTACTTAGGAAAAAAAGGCAAACCAAAGACTACTTTTCTTAGGTCTCAGACCTTTGAAAATACTAAAAGCCCTAAATTCCGAAGCTTTGGTCACAGCCTTTTCAGTGTGACTGAGAAGCATTTATGCTCATGGAGTCTTTTTGGTATGGCATTCTGCCTTGAGTATCACATTTAGTATTCCTCCCAATTTTGTAGATTTGTCCAAGTTTGAAAACAGATACCATTTAACACTGATAAATAGATCATCTGAATAGAAAGATGGACAAGTTGCTATAGAAAGGGAAGTCTCCTGGTACCCTTAAATGGCCCTCCTCTGTCATTGATTATTCATAGCCCTCATTCAATTTCATTTTGAGTCAATTCCACAAGAGATGTTTTCATCTTCCTTCTCCCTTTGTGAAGGCACTTGACTAGAATGCCAATTTTCAAATGTGATCATATGGTTATCCTTATAGAATCTAAGTCAGTTATACAAGATCATATACCAGTCTGCCATCTTTGAATCAAGAATCTGATTCCTTCTTCTCTATGCACATTCTCATTAATAGAGCCAGATGCAAGCTCCTGTTTGCTGAAAATAACTAGTTGAATAGCAAGATCTCTCAGTACTTTTCAGACACAAAAGGTTATTACCTTAATGATTTCCAAGACAAAATTCATTGGGACCCTAATGGATCAATTCTTTCATTAGCATCTTGCTGTATCCTTGGGATTATAGAATAAGAGGAGATGAGTGAGGAGGAGAAAATTACTGATTTCAGTTAAATCACTCTTCTTGACTTTTTCAGAAAAGTTCTTCTTAGAAGTGCCATGGCAAACCTCTAAAGTCTTCCTCTTGCCATGTTTGCTGCTCCAAGCCAGGCTCCAGGATCACAGGAAGGAGAATGCAATGCTGCAGGAAGGATAAATGCACAAGAGCAGCGGATGGGGATTGTCCAAGTCTTTGACCTTTCCAGGTGTTCTTGGCAGGGAAAGTAGAATGGTTTGCCTCAGTTTTCTCATCTATAAAACTAGCTGGAAAAGGAAATGGCAAACAATTAAATGACTTCTCTAGTCACAGCTAGCATCTGAAATCTTTCTGGCTCCAGGTTCAGCACTATCCACTTCACCATCCAGCTGGATTATTTGCCAATTATAATGGCCCCAGAGACTGACAAGTTAACCCCTGCCCTTCTATGAACACAAGTATGAGTTTGACTCCTCTTCCATATTGACTGTATAAATTAGCTTTCACAGTTCGCTTCATTCACCATCTCAAGATGGAGACAGTGTTGTAAAAATTGAGTGAGGGGCAGCTGTGCTCCAGGGCCAGGCTTCTTTCTCCAAAGATCATGTGGTTTACAAGGATTTGGGACCTTTGCTTTGTTGAGACTAAGTTCGGTCCTTGGCATTGAAACTCCCATATAAGGTACTTTAGTCATCCTAAATACGTGGTTGGGTTGAAAGTTTTCCCTCATTTATGACTTAGAATGTGGGGTCATTTGTCCTGGCTAATCAGGGCAAAAATCCAGCCTACAGGGAGTATTAGACAAGGAGAGGCAAGGTCCAGTTAACAGATAAGAATTATATAGGGGCCTGAGCTATCTGCTTGTGTAGGGAAAAGAGACATCCTTTCTTACAAGATGGTAATAAAATTCCTTTCTGCTTTTACCTTGAGAAATCTCCTTTATTTGAGCTGGTGGTCTTGTCCCTCACATTAGCAATTTTCATAGAATTCTGTCCTTTGATTTTTCCATAAGGCTTTTGGAAGTGGCAGATTTATGTCCAAGTACTTGATGTTATCCATTTGAGTAGCTCAGAATCCTGAAGTGCTTTCCTGGCACTTATCCTTGAAGTTATAGATAAAGACCTTTCTCTTTTATTCTATCTTTTCTTTTCCAGATAGTCCCTTCAAAGGATGCAGCTTTGGCCTTAAAGCCACCTAGCTGGTCAATATTCTTGGGCAAAAATTAGCTTTGAGGGCTGTTTTAAAGCTCTGGTCTATTTATCCACAAAACTCATACATAAAAGGCACATCTAAGTATTCAGTTCTGTGAGCCAATGTATCTTCTTTCTTAGAAGACAAGACTTATAATTATCAAAGTATCTCATGATTGCTACAAAGTCTTAAGTTATAGAAAGGTAGCTCAATGTTCGGATCAACAA
Organism: Myrmecobius fasciatus; assembly: GCA_023553655.1. Taxonomy (NCBI): domain Eukaryota; kingdom Metazoa; phylum Chordata; class Mammalia; order Dasyuromorphia; family Myrmecobiidae; genus Myrmecobius; species Myrmecobius fasciatus. Next base: position 655,349 of record JAJPUD010000452.1, on the reverse strand, counting down.
GATATGTGGAGGTGTATGGGGAGAGGGGAAAACTGGACTAATCCTTGTCTTGGGCTAGTGATCCTATTTTTTTTTCCTGACTTGCCCAATTTAACATGAGACCTTCTGAACTGTTGATTCCAATGCTGCTAATGAGTCAAGGCTCACCTCCTATGAAAAAGCCTTCCTCAGTTCTGTCGATGCAGTATTTATGTATTGTTCTCCTGTGTCCTCATTTTCCCAGTGTAGCCATCTGGTTATAAAATACATCTGGTTCTGACTTATCCTTCAAGTCTCCCAACTGAAAGTCTTCTCCTCCCTGCTTCTCTGGGAGCATCCAGCTGTTTCCCTGTATGATAGCCGGCTGTATCAAACTGTTTTCTTAAGGTTTCACATTGCCTTATTCCCATTTGAGCATTGTGGTACCAGAAGTGGCTGTGTTACATGAAGATGATAGGAAGTTATTTCCCTATAGGAAGACTCCAGATCAGGCTCTCTGAGCTTTGAGCAGATTGTGAATAACTTAGTCATTTCTACATTCCCTGGCACATTTATAAATTTACATGATTCCTTTATTATATGCTCAAAATGAATAGCAAGCTGTATATAAGATTTGCAGTTTCCATGTGCAATCATAATCATATGTAATAGAAATGCTTGTTTTATTCCATAAATTAAAAATGTTAACAAAAAAGGAGAAAGCTAGAACACCGTTTCACTACCTTTTATCATTAATATTGGGCAAAGCCCAAATAGGAAGACATTTTCTTGCCCCAAATGTTCATGTCATCCTCTATTTTGTTGTCATACTTTAGCTGCCTTCTTCCTTCACCAGTATAAGTTCCTTCTCCCATTGGTAAGTTACTCCTAGAACCTCCATTTGAGGAAGCTATCCTTCTTTTGATTTTACCACCTGGCATACTAAAAGCATCTTTTTGTGGAAACCTATTTTTCCTTTGACTTAGACCTGAGGACTGTGGGTAAAGCTATGGTCAGTATAAACTTTATTCTTTATGGCTTAGCTACTGGTTTCAGGGCCCTAAAACTTGAGAAGATTGCTTTGTTGATTGAAAATAACTATGGAGAATATGAATGCTCCAACCTTAGTGGTAAAAAGTGCCCACTGAGTAGGTTTCTTCCCAAGTAGAAGCCTTGGCCCCTTTTGTTTAATAATTCTCAGGACTGGTTCACCACCTTGTATTTTGATTATAGTGAACATCTGTTTAGCTCTTTAAGGGATATACATAAATTATCTCAGGCAACTATTTGAGGAAGGAGGTTGAATTAGCCTTAATGGACTGATAATTAATAGTAAAGGGGAAGTTATAGAAGGATAATCCTTTTTTATGTGAAACCAAATATTAGAAGGCTATTCTAGAACTAATCAATGCTATACAAGGTGAGATGACCTTTACTGTCTTAATTATCCTCCTGGATGCTTTCTCATTCATCATCCTGCCTAAGCTGGTGTTCAGAACTGAGTGTAAAATGTGATCTGTGGTCTCCTCAGGGAAGAAGATAGCTGATAGCAATTGAAAAATGCTTAACTAAGGTCTAAACAAACTATTGTTCTATAGGAATTCCTTAAAGGAAATTTGGGTAAATTATTGGAGACATCCTTGGTGGGTCCCTTAGAGCAAGCTTCATGGAATATTCCCTAAAATGAATGGCCAGTTAGGCAAAAAAGTACATTCTCATCTTTTCAGATAAGATGTACAGCTTGATTTGGACTGGGCAGATGGAAATCCAGTCCAACTTTACAATCTGCTATTCTGGAGTTCATAGTATTATTAAATGTCTATTAAGTGACCAGATAAGGATAACATGGCATAATTAAGTCATTTAAGGACGTCTGCCTAAAAAGCTAACAGCTTATATCATGAAATTTAGTCCTGGAGGATAAAGTTGACTTTTAGATACCTGACTTTCCTATTATTCATATTCACTCTGCCTATATTTCAATCTTCCCACCTTCCCAAAAGTAGGGATGAGGAAAATACTCCCAAAGCCTTTAATTTGGGAGTATCTGTGGTTACTAGGTCTTTGAGAAGTAATAGATGGTATGATACACCATTTTTTTAGGAAAAAATCCAATGCAATCCATATTGATTTTCATAGAAATTACTCATCTTGCAGCCTCTCATGTGATTTCATACAGATTGAGAAGCCTCTCAGAACAAAGAATGTTAAGCTTTAAATTTTCTAGCTTTTCCTTGTCTGAACCTTTTATTAGATCCCTGCTTCATTCTCTCCCTACCTGAGACCCTTCTCCATCTTGTTAAATACCCAATAATCTGAAATTGAGTCTTGGGGGAAAAACTGGGGAGATTATAGATATTATTGATATCTTTAAAATTTGGGTGATGACTTACCCAGTGTGTTTTACTGGAGTATTTTTTGGGGAAATATCACAAATTAAACCAATCACTTTGGCCTCTGAATACCAAAGTGATTGTGTGTGAAAAAAGATACCAGAAATTGAGACCGAGTCTTTAGTTTCACTACAAGTAACTAAGAATAAGGGTAGGGGAAGAATGTGAATCTGATGAATTAGGATATAGAGTTGATTAGGCTTAAAATGATTGCCTAGAATCTTGTTTGAATGGGCTTGCACTAAAGCTAGAATTAATATAAGGTACTTGAGCTGTTTCTACACTCCAGGATGTGAGCAGTTGGTGAAATACTTCTTCCCAATCCTTTCCAGGGTCCTCTGACATACTCTTCTCTCTGGGTATCTTCCTATTGGGGGAGGGGTGAGTGTTGTCTTCCTTTTAGGATCAACCATGAAGAGCTCATCGCTAGTGGCTGAAACTAGTGACCTCAGTTCTTCCCTTGCTCATTCACTTTCTCCTGTGGCTCTAAAACCTTCCTCTTTTGAGATAGAAAATAAGTATTACTGCATGTGGAGTTTGAACTCTGGCTCTGCCACTTGCCACTAACCACTCTTTGTACTTGGATGCTTGGTTTTTTCATATGTAAAAAGAGGGGGAGGTATAGGGTAAATGGCTACTAAAGTCCCTTCAACTCCCACTGTAGGATCCTCAAGCTTTCCTTTTCATTCCTTCCATTAACTTTGGATTTCTGAAACAATCGGAATGAAAGTATTATCAGTTTGTCACCTCTTGAATTACCCTGACAGTAGGTGTTCCTTCTTCAAACTCCATTTTTATCCTTTCCACGTTTTGATTTATTATTACATATTGACCCCCATCTTAGTCTCCCTCCTTGACTTTAATACCTCTAGTATTTACAAGCTTACTGGTTTCTCAGATACCAGTCCTACAAGACAGACTTGAGTTACTAACTAAACACAGGAGTTATCTTGCCTCAAGATCCCTTACTTCTGACTGTTTGACAAAAATCTGCCCTCGGGGCCAAAATTCCTATGTATGGCTCTGGCTTTCACAACTCTTTACAAATGTGGAGTTGAGGATATTTCTCCTAAATATATATATATATATATACATATTTTACCTCCTTACAATAGTGAATTGAGGGGCTTCCTTTCTCAAACATGGCTTGATTGTCTCCGTCCCCAGCCTGTAGGCTAAAGTTTCTTGGTATTGTTTGAGGATACATTCAGTATTTTACAATAGTGGGGAGATCTGATATTCCCATATACAAATAAACCAGTTCTTAGGGAATTCCAAGGGAAAATCATGCGAGAATGACAATTTAATTTTCTGCCAGGCAAACTAATGAGGCGCAGAGCATTATATGGGAATTTTCCATAGCATGAAATGGAAGACTTCATTAGAGGGAAACAACAAAAATGAGTTATTTTCCATCACACTATTTGTTGGTGCACAAACAAATAGTGTGATGGAAAATAAGACTAGAAACTACCTCTGAAATTAAGCATTTGTGAATTATTCTGAAATTAAGCCCTGTGCCTGACTAAGACAAAAATGAGATTCCCTAGTGAAAGAAGTTAATAAGACAAAGATATAAAGTAGTTTGGGGTCTGAGGGAAATCTGTCTTTGAAATAGCTGAAGAACTTTGAGCTGAGTTTTGAAGAAAATTAGGGAATACAAAAAGATTAAGCTAAGGAGGCAGAACATTGCTGCCCTGCCCCCTTCCAGCCTGCAGTGAGGAAGGGGATGGATAGAGCTGTGCAAAAGCTTTTTCTTTTTTAATCATTAACTTTGCTTGTTCTCAATTTGCAACCAGCAGTGGTAGATTTGGAAGGCAATTGGCTTGAGAATTGTAAGGAGGATCGAATCTTTCTCTTTCCAGTTGCCAGATAATGTTGCCTTTAGTTGATTCTTTTCTTCCTGTCCCCTTTTCTATTGGGTAGAAACTGGAGGATATTCTAAAGTTAAATGTTGGAGGCAACCCAGCCTGGTGGCCAATTAATCTCACAGTGAGAGACCGGACCCAAACTCCTCTCAGTCGACAATTGAAACTGAAACTTGTTTTTTTGTGTGTGCTGAAATGCAGAATTTGTTTTTTCCTAAAGCTAAATATATATAGTTGAATTAATCAGTGGATTAAACAGAAGCCAGGCTTGGTATTGCTGGAAATATACAACATGTATTCCTTCTCTAGGGGTATTGCATATAAAAAGAACATCATTAGGGTGAAATTCAGTGTTTTTTCCCCTAGTTTTATGCTTTATAAAGTGTTTTCAACATTTTCTTCTCCCTCTCTTCCTTTCTCCCTCCCCAAGGCAGCAAAAAAAATCTGACATAGGTTATGTGGAATCATATTAAACATATTTCCACATTACTCATGTTAAGACTCATAAAAATGGGGAAAACTACAAGAAAAAAGTGAAAATACTATGCTTCAATCTTTATTCAGTCTCCATGGTTTTCTTAGCATTGCAGTGATCCAAGACAATTCTAAGGGACTCAAGATGGAAAATGCTGACCACATGCTGAGAAGACCAAAGTCTACCAAATCATTGTACAGTGCTGCAGGTTCTGTGTATGATATTTTCCTGGTTCTGTTCACTGCACATTGTAAATCTTTCTAGGATTTTCTGAAATCTGCCTGTTCATTTCTTATAGAATGAGCATTCCATTATATTCATTTGCCATAACTTATTCAGCCATTCCCCAACTGATGGGCATCCATCAAATTTCAATTATTTGATACCACAAAGAGCTGCTGCTGTTGTGCTAGCTCCTGCTTGCCCCATCTACCCCCTGCCTACCTTCTTACCCCCAAGCATTTTCCCTAAGCAGAAGCAGTGTCCTTCTGCTCTATGGTCAGAGCATCCCATCCTGCACCCCTGTTCTTGGTACTCCCCTGCTCTCGATAAGGTAACTACTGACATCTGCTTCTGTATCTTTGTTTACACAATTAACACCCTCTAACTTGTGGTTTTAGCTTTTATAAACCCTTGCCTCCTGCTGTTTCGGGCTGATAGATTTGGGTCTCGCTGTGCCTCTTGCAGCCACTGGCAAATAAACTCCACTTAAAATTTTTACCAAGTCTCTCTCACTGTTTCTCTCAGTATAACACTATAAATATTTTTGTATATGTACACACAATGTTGAAATAGCAGTTTTGCTAGCAAGAATTTTAATGAAGCCAGATTTTTTTTTTACTTTGTGTATGTATATATTATAATTAGCTTTGTAACTCTTTCCCTCAGGGAAAATGAGAATGTTAATCAAGAATTTTCCCCTTTCCACCCCAATTTCCACTCCTAACTTTGCAAAATAGGCATCTCTAATAAAGAAAAACAAGTATTTCTCTTCCTTTTTCCTAGACTTCCCCCAAGCCCTATTGTATCTCACAGGCCAACCAAAGTATTCTGATCTTCCTTGCTATTTTGCATAGTAATTCTCTTTATTTTCGTGTGGAGGTATTCTAGGTTTTTGTATGTCAATTCATTTAAGGTTGTCCTTTCTTCAAGTGAATTGCACAATTTGTCACTTTCCCTTTGTCTTCAAGGGTGAGGAACTAGCACAGCTGAGCAATTTGAATAGTTACTCCTATTACTATTCATTCCAGAATATATTTGTGAAATTCAAAAGTTAAAGAACTACATAACTATTCTATCCCAGGAAGGAAAAAAGAAAATAAGGCCTGAGGACCTTCAGAAATTAGAGACCAGTGCTGATCTTGGTTCAGGACAGTTCTGGGCTTTCTTTTCTTCTTTCTTTTTCTTTCTTTCTTTTTTTCTTTTTTTATTTTTTTTTAAATTCATGTAGCTATTTAGAGACATAAAATTTCCCCTAAGAATGGCTTTGGCTGTATCTCATAGGTTTTATGTTCTCATTATTTTGTCATCCTGTTAAATGAAATTATGGATTTTTTGTGATTTGTTCCACACATTCTTTAGAATTCGATTATTTAATTTCCAACTGGTTTTTAATCTTTCCCTGACCCTTTATTGAATATAATTTTTATTGCACTGTGGTCTGAAAAGGAAGTATTTACTTATTTATGACGTGCATTTGATTAAGGTTTTCATGCCCTAATACATCAAATTTGTGTGGGTGCCATGTACAGCCAAGAAAAAGGTATATTCCTTCCGACCCTATTCAATTTTTTCCAGGGGTCTAATAGGATCCTAGAAAACTTAGATATGATAAACTCCGTAGTTTTTCTTATTTTGTAGTTAGACTGATCTTTCTGAGAGGGAAAGGTTGAGGTCTCACTAGAAAAGTTTTAATGTCTTTCTTCCTGTAACTGGCTTAATCTTCTAGGAATTTGGTGTTCTACCCCTTGGTGCATAAACATTTGGTATCATTGCATCTTGATCTAGAGTATTGTAATTGTATTTTCCCTTTTTTATCAAAGCTTTTTATTTTTAAAACATGCATGGATAATTTTTTTTAGCATTAACTCTTGCAAAACCTTGTTACAATTTTTCCCCTTTCCCCACCCCTTCCACTAGATGTCAAGTAGTCCAATATACATTAAACATGGTAGAAATGTTAAATCCAATATATGCATACATATTTATACAATTATCTTGCTGTACAAGAAAAAATAAAATCAAACCAGAAAAAAATGAGAAAATAAAATTCGAGCAAATAAGAGTGAAAATGCTATGTTGTGATCCACAGTCCTCTCTGGGTATAGATGGCTCTCTCCAACAATAAAATGATTCAGATCAGTTCCAATGATCTTGTGATGGAGAGCCATGTACATCAGAAGTGATCATTATTTAATCTTGCTGTTGTCATGTGCAATGATATCCTGATTCTGCTCATTTCACTTAGCATCGGTTCATGCAAATCTCTCCAGGACTCTTTGAAACCATCTTTTTCATCATTTCTTATAGAATAATATTCCATAACATTCATATGCCATAACTTATTCAGCCACTTTCCAACTGATGGGCAGCCCACTCAGTTTCCAGTTTCTTGCCCCTACAAAAAGGGCTGCCACAAACAGTTTTGCATATATTGGTCTTTTTCCTTCCTTTAATTAAATCTTTGGGATATAGGCCCAGTAGAAACACCGCTGGATCAAAGTATCAGTTTAATACTTTGTTGGTGGAACTAAATGGATCCAACCATTCTGGAGAGTAATTTGGAACTGTGCTCAAAGATCACTGTCCCAGTTTTCCCACATCCGGTCCAATATTCATCATTATGTTTCTCTGTCATCTTAGCCAATCAGAGAGGTTTGTAGTGGTATCTCCGTTGTCGTTAATTCGCATTTCTCTGATCAATAGTGATTGGAGCACCTTTTCATATGACTAGAAATAGTTTGTTTCATCATCTGAAAATTCTGTTCATATCCTTTGGCCATTTATCGATTGGAGAGTAGCTTGAATTGTTATAAATATGTCAATACTCTATATATTTTAAAAATGAGGCTCTTATCAGAACGCTTAAATATGATTTCCCAATTTATTGCTTCCCTCCTAATCTCTAGTTTTTTTTGCACAAAAACTTTCTGACTTAATATAATCAAAATTATCTATCTGGTATTCAATTAAGAGGTCCAGTTCTTCTTTGGACATAAATTCATTCCTTCTCCACAGGTCTGAGAGGTAAACTATCCCATGTTCCTCTAATGCTTATAATATCACTCTTAAGATCTAAATGGGCTCATGATTTAGACATAATCTTGGAAACTAGCATGGAATAAATTAGGGTTTGACCCACAGCTAACACCACATAACAATTTTCCCAGCAGTTTTTGTCATAGTGTGTTCCCAAAAGCTGGGGTCTTTGGATTTATCAAACACTAAATTGCTATAATTATTACCAGGTTTGTCCTGTGATCCTATCCTATTCCACCGATGGACTACTCTATTTCTTAGCCAGTACCAAATGGGTTTGATGACCACTGCTTTATAATTTTAAATCTGGTATAACAAGGCCACCTTGATCAGTCTTTTTTTTCCCCATTAATTCCCTTGAAATTCTTAACCTTTTGTTCTTCCAGATGAACTTTGCTACTATTTTTTTTTGATCTATAAAATAATTTCTTGGGAGTTTAATTTACTTAGTGCCATACCAATCAGTTTGGGTAGTATTATCATTTTTATTATATTCGCTCAGCCTACCCATAAGCACTTGATGTTTTTCCAACTGATTAGGTCTGACTTTATTTGTGGGAAAGTGTTTTGTAATTTAGTTCATATAGTTTCCTGACTTTTCCTTGGCAGATAAATTCCCAATTTTTTATACTATTGACAGTTATTTTGAATGGAATTTTTTTGTATCTCTTGCTGCTATATTTGGTAATATATAAAAATGCTGTTATTTATGTGGATTTATTTTTTTATCCTGCAACTTTGCTAAAGTTGTAAATTGTTTCTAGTAGTTTTTTATTTGGGTCTCTAGAGTTCTCTAACATATCATCTGCAAAGAGTGATAATTTGTTCCTTATTACCTACTAATTTCTTTAATCTTATTCATCTTATTGCCAAAGCTGACACTTCCAATGTAATATTGAATAGAAATGGTGATAGTGGGCAACTTTATTTCACCCCTAGTCTTATTGGGAATGATTCTAGTTTGTCCCCATTACATATGATGCTTGCTGATGCTTTTAAATAGATGCTACTGATCATTTTAAGGAAAACTCCATTTATTTCTATTCTCTAAAGTTTAATAGGAATGGGTGTTGGATTTTATCATATGGTTTTTGTTAGCATAATTGACTATATCAATAACCAAACTAATAGTTTTCCTGATATTGATCCAGCCCTGCATTCCTGGTATAAATCCTACTTGGTCATGGCATTATCCTGAGGATGGCTTTCTGTTACCTCTGTTTGAGATTTTTTGCATCTATATTCATTAGAGATGTTCTACAATTTTCTGTTTTCATCCTATCTGATTTTTAGGTAGCAGTATTATGCCTCTGAAAAAATAGGAAAAGGAGTCCTACCAAGTTTCTTTCATCAAATAATTTGCATAGCCTTGGAATTAATTGTTCTTTAAAATGCTTGGTTGAATTCACATGCAAATCCATCTGGTCCTGGAGACTTTTTTTCTTGGAGCCGATTAATAGCTTGTTCTATTCCATTTTTTAAAATGTAACATTTAAATAGTTAATTTCCTCTTCTGTTAATCTGGCAACCTATATTGTTGTAGGTATTTCTCCATTTCACTTAGATTATGAAACTTATTGATAAAGTTGGGCAAAATAACTATTGCTCTAATTTCATCTTCATTGGTGGAAAGGTTTCCCTTTTCATTTTTGAGACTAACAATTGTATTTTCCTCTTTCCTTTTTCTAACCAAATTAAAAATTATCTATTTTTTCATAAAACTAATTTAGTTTTATTCAAGTTTTCTTACTTTCAGTTTTACTAATCTCTCCTTTTATTTTTTTTTAGAATTTCAAATTTAGTTATTTAATTGGGAGCTATTTGTTTTTATAGGGTTTGTTGTTGTTGTTGCAAGTTCAGTTCATTGATCTTCTTTCTCTATTTTATGCAAGTATCTAGAGACAAAATTTCCCTTACCACTTTGCATCTCAAATTTTGGTATGTTGTTTCATTGTCAGTAATTCTCTTGGATGAAAATGATTGTCTGATTTGCTGTTTAGCATTCATTCTTTAGGATTAGGTTAGTTTCCAATTAATTTTTGGTCTATTTTCCTCTGGCCTTTTATTAAATGTAATTTTTATTGCTTCATAATCTGAAAAAATGCATTTACTATTTTTTTATTTCTGCAATTTATTTTGAGGTCTTTATACCCAAATATATGGTCAATTTTTATATAGGTTCCATGAACTGCCAAGAAAAAATGTACTTTGTCTCCAATTTTGTCCAAGGGTCTCATACCTAAATTTTCTAACATTTTGTTTACTTCCTCAACTTTCTTAATTTTGTGGTTTGATTTATCTAGTTCTGAGAGAACAACATTCAGATCCCCCACTAGTATAGTTTTGCTGTCTATTTCTTCTAACTCTTAACTTCTCCTTTAGGAATTTAGATGCTGTACTACTTGGTGCATATGTTTACCATTGATAATACTTTATATCTTGCTAAAGAGTACGGTAGATAATGGTTTCCTTGATCTTTAATAAGATTTTTTTTTGCTTTTGCCTGATCTAAGATTAGGATGGCTCTCCCTGTTTTGTTTTTGTTTTTTCTTCGCCTGAAAAAAGATTCTACTCCAGCCTTTTACCTTTACAAGATACATTTAAAGCAGAGTGACACAGTAAACGTTTTGTAGGATTCTGGCTTTTAATCCAGTATGCTATCCACTTCCATTTTATGGGAGATTTCATCCCATTCACATTCAGTTAAAATGACTAATATTGTATTTTCTGCTATCTTATTTACCCTTAGTTTTTTTTTTCTTTTTCCCCTTTTCATACTTTTCCCCCTTTCATACTCTTCAGTATTTTGCTTCTGACTACCACTTTCCTGAAACAGACCTTTTTCTACAAATCTTAGAAATTAAGCCTCTGAACTGGTTTTTGGAATGACAGAACCCATGAATATTGAGTATGACAAATCTTCAACAGAAAGATAATTTGCTGTGTTTTGAGGATTCTGGAGAACTCGGAAAGACAGGTCTTTTCTCCACTACTTTGGCTCTACCCCCCAAGATGTACTTTCCTTTCTTATATCTTTATTTTTGCTTCATCTGAGATTAGAAATTCTATTCCTGTTTTTTTTACTTGAGCTTAAACAAATTCTATTCCAGTATTTAACTTTTACTGTGTCAAATATTTGTTGTAAACAACATATTGTAAGATTTTTGTATTAATCCACTCTGCTATCCGCTCCCATTTTAGAGTTCATCCCATTTACATTCAGTTGTGATTACCAGCTCTATTTCCCTCCATCCTATTTTCTCCCCTGTATATACTTTTGTTCTTTCTACCTGGTCCATTGGTGTGGATTTCGGTTTGTTGGTGTAGATTTTGTCTTGTTTGTACCCTCCCGACTTACTACCTTATCTTCTATCAACACTTCCCTCTTTCTCTTACCTTTTCCCCTAGTGTTTCTGCCTTCCTTTCTATCCCATCTCTTCCTTTTCTTTTCCTCTCTCCCCCTACTTTACTATAGGGTCAGAAACTTCAACACGCAACTAAATGATTGTTCCCTCTTGGAGCCAAAATGGATGAGATCAAGCTTCAGACAATATTCATCCCCTCTTCTTTCCCTCAATTGTAATAGAACAAAAAGGAGGTATAATGGGAGAATTAGATCACATGAAAAAGGTACAAAAGACCTTTTTCCAGTACAGATTTTTCTACCCCTTAATGTTCTTTTTTTCAGTCCATTCCTAACCACACCCTCAGTCCATGTGATGCACCCTCCTTTATCCTCCTTAGTGACAGATATAGTTCTCAAGAGTCCTAGATATTTAAAGTTTAAACTGTTTACATCCCTAGATGGGAAAACATTGTCTCCCCTATTTACGATTCTATGCTTCTCGAGTTCTGTGGTTGTAGATTAAATTCTGTTTAGTTCTGGTTTTTTTCAATAGAAATGATTGAAAGTTTCTTACTTCATTGAAATTCCATAGTCTCCCCTGAAAGATGATGTTGAATTTCACTAGGGAGTTAATTCTTGGTTGTCACCCCAGATCCTTTGCCTTCCAGAATATGGTATTCCAGATCTTGGCTTCTATAATAAAAGATTAGATGCTGGGCAATCCTGACTATTGCTCTTTGATATTGGAATTTTTTGTTGCAAAACACCAAAACTACAATCTCAAGGGAAAAAAACAAGCTTCCAGACAATTTTCCTTGTTTTTTTTTTTTTTTTTTTTTGGGATCTTTCTGGTGATTGATGGATTCTTTCAACATTTCCCTCTGTTTCTAGAATATTGGGGCCATTTTCCTTAGACTTCTTATAGAATGCTATCCAGGCTCTTTTGTTGATCATGGCCTCCAGGTAGCCCAATAATTTTGATATTCTTTTCTGGCTTTATTTCCAATGAGGCATTTCACATTTTTCCATTTTTTTCATTCTTTTATTCTTGCTGTCTCAATCATTAGCTTCCATTTGCCCTGTTCTAGTTTAAAACATGATTTTCTTCAGTTAGCTTTTGTACATGTTTCCATTTGGTTAATTCTATTGTTTAAGGAGTTTTCTTCAGATAATTTCTTTCTTTCCTTTTCCAAGCTGTTGACTCTCATGCATACCTCTCATTTCCATTCTCATTTTTTCTTCTACCTCTTTTTTGCCTTTTACAATCTTACGAGCATTTCCAAGAAACTTCTTTGGGCTTAAGACCAATTCATATCTGTCTTTGAGATTTCCTCTGGATATTCTGTTCTTGTGAGTTTGTATTTTGGTCTTCCCTGTCACCATAGTAGCTTTCTATTGTCAATGATTTTTTTTCGAAACTTCTTGCTCTTTTTCTTTCCTTTTCTTTTCACATATATATATTTACTTTTAAGGACGAGTTCTGCTGCTGGGGTAAAGGGGGCAATGCCTCAAGCTTTCTGTGTAGCTCCCAGCCTTGGCTTTGAGCACAGGAGCCCTTTGTTTGCAGCAGGAAACCGCAAGGGGAAAACCTTTGGGAAACCAAGGTTTTTTTTCTGAAAAGAGTTGCCCTTCTGAGCTGGGACTGAAAGATGGCCCATTGATTTGCTCCTTGACTTGAGGATCTTAATCCCAGCAAATTAGCAATTAAGACTCTTGCCAGCTTTCCCACAATCTGAGCTGGGCTGAACTACTCTTTTCTCACCCCAGTGAGAATGACTTTTCTTGAATTTTTTTTTCATTCTATCTTAAGCTGGAGAGGGGTTTCCCTTGAAAACCATCAGAGTCTGATGGAATGAATGTGGGAGAGCTCTAGCAGCTTTGTGGCTTTATTCAGCCATCTTTAGAGAGTGACATTTAAGTTATATCCTTTGGGAATTTCTTAACCTAGAGGTACCAAGATCTTCCTGGAGAATCCCACCTTGGTCTGGACTAACAAAGACTAGATGATAAAATTAAAATTGCTACCAGCTAATGGGAAATTGTAAATGAACTCTATAGGAAAAAGGGAAATACACATACCATACACACAGTTTTATTGATGTGGGACAGTGTTGATTGAAAACACTTCCCAAAAAGGGAAAAATTCTTATGTCAGACAGGTGTGACTTTCTTCAGAATCTCTGTAGTTCATATTGCACAGAGTTCAAACAATGCTATGAGGACAAGCAATTAGGTGGCCAGTATGTAGAAAAGGGTACAAGAAATATGTACTAGTGGGTAAATATAAATAGTCAATAAAATTGAATTGGATTCACTTTTGGATGAACCCAAAAGACAAATTTTTTAGGTAGATCCAAGAAATAGGTGGAATCTAAGCAACCTAAGAACCTAAATAAATCCTTGTGATCATCTCTGGCTTACCTGGAGGACTTCTGAGGTCAGCATGACCTTTATATGATTAGAAATTGTCTAACAGGAAATTTAAGATTAAAAAGTATCAAATGAAACTGCTATTTTCTATTTAGTAAATGGCTAAAGGAATCCATTGGGTATGTCTGCTCAGCTACTTTCCTTATTTGGGAGGTTCAATGATAGGAACAGGATGGGGGCCTTTTGTTTTTGGTAATCATACATAACTTCATTTCAATATGAGTTTAAATGAATAAAAAATCATTTTCCATATCATTTTTAGTGACTTATCATGGTGATTAGCATCATTGATAGCCATCTACTGACTGCTCCAGAGGCATCCAGAAATATCTTTATTAGGGGGAAAGCAAGGAGACAAAGGTGAAGAGATTCTTGAAAAACTAGCTTTGGGGTACTGTAGATAAGGAATTTGCCTAAGACATAAAATGCTATGTCTTCATTTTTTTTGCCCAGTTATAGGTAGAAACAACATTTTTTGGTTGTACATGTATATTCATCTTTTTAAACACATTTCCTTATGTTGGGAGAGATCAAAACAAGAGAAACCATGATGGGGGGGAACAGGAGAAAACGGGGAATGAACATAGCATGTGTTGATTTACATTCAGTCCCCATATTTATCTCTGTATTTGGATGATGTTTTCCATCCAAAGTTTATTGGGGTTGCCTTAGCTGATCATAGCAATAGTAAGATTGTGCTGTGTACAGTGATCTCAGACCTGTTTCTTAGTGGTTCAATGTTTTCCTGTTCTGTTTTTTTAACTAGGTATTAATTCATATAAATCTTTCCAGGCCTTTCTAAAATAAACCTGTTCACTTTTTCATAGAAAAATAATCCATTACTTTCACACCACAACCTATTTAATCATTCCTGAATTTCTAGGCATCTACTTGTATTCCAATTTTGTGTCCTCATAAAGAGCTGCCACTGATTTTTTTGCACGTGGGTCCTTCTTTTTTTATTTCTTTGGGATAGACTCTAGAGACCCTATTAAATCAAAGGATATGCATAGTTTGGGGCATAATTCCAAATTGCTCTTCAAAATGGTTGGCAAAATAAATCAATGGATTATTCTCAGTCCAACATGAAAACTTAGTTTTATTGATATACATGATATCTCGGTGATGACCCAGTTTATAGCCAAAAACTCAAGCTTATGAACAGGGCAGCCACATTTTGCTATTGGTTATGTTTTTGCTATTAGCCTCCAGAGCTTACCATAGACCAAAAGAGATGGCTATCAAACTTTTCAAGGCTCATTGATGCTTTCAAGAAGCCTGAGTATGCTCAAATTGGTGAAATCCAATAGGACAGATGAAAATGGGCTCTTCTATTTAGACATGGCAATCCTGTTCGTGATTCTTTGGTACTAGAAAAGTGGATAGTACCAAAGAACTGTGCCATAGATGCAAATTTCCTAACCTACTCACACATTGTCATTCAATGGTATGAAAAAAAAAAAGGAATAGGCTCCTGGATTCTGCGATGATGCCATTTGCCAGTATTTCTTTGAGATTATTTCTGAGTAACTCTCCTCTAGAGGGATATACATGGAACTTTTTCTAAACAGCTGGAGATTAAGAAATTCCATGAGTTCTACCATTAACTCCATTGAGACTAGAACCCAGAAAGATGACAAATGTATTTTCAATTCATAAATGGTATGTTCTTTCTACTCTTGTGGTATTGGGAAATCCCTGAAGTCCAATACCTCAGGATCCAGCTTAGAGGGTGAACAAGTTTGATCACCTAGGTAACTTGTATGGAACATCACAGGAATTCTAACAGGACAGGTCATGGGTCTCAGTTTATTGCTTCTAGTATCCTATTAAAATTTTGTGTGTGAGGAACTAAAATGAGTTCCAATCAGTGATAGCATTCTTTTGGGTGATGGAGGTTCTAGACCTAACAACAATAATATCTATTCTTCTCCAAGCCAACAACTTTTTATGGGAAATTTCAAGCTCACCTTCAGGTTATGAATAGTGTTTTTGCTAAAAGCATCAAGTAGTCTTTTCATTGACTTTAAGGATATTTTGTTTTATCCAACTATTGGTCATAAAAAGATTTTAAAATGATGGTAACTTGCAACCCAGTGAGCACTTTTTTTTTGTCATTTCTACTTGAGATTCTATTTGCCCAAATAGATCTATAATGAGTTAATATCCATGTGACTGTCCTTAGGGATCTGCAATGACATCTTTTCTTAACCCTACTCAAATTTCCTACAGCTGGATCAGAACACTTTACATCTTGGCTTTTTCCCAGTCTTTTCTCCTTTTAGATATTGAAGAGTCTAGAACTATGACTCTGGGATAGAAAAAATTCTAGTCTCTTGTCTTCTAGGTTTAAGAGAAGATATAATTTCTAGGTACTCTAGTTTTTTCTATGTCCAAACTTTCACCAACTCTGCCCTTCTTGGAAGCCCAGAGCAATAAGTAATTTCTACCAATGAGGAGTTTGCAAATGGCTAAGGTACAGATTCTCAACCTACATACTCATTCAGTTGCCAAATTGTCATTTATCACATCTCATTCACCCCTTTTATTCATAGTTCAACTTCTAGAGGTCCTAGACTTGGTTGGTGGTTCTATTTAAAAATATTCTGCATTGATCTCCCTACTAGGAATCATTCCACCTCAGTTTATTCTTCATTCATCAACCTACATCCCTCCTGTAATGTAAATGTAACTTTATAAATACATTTGTTTATTAAATAAAATGTAGTAATTTGCTTCTAAAAGTAAAAATACCCATATAGAATGAGGCTGATTTGGGCTTCATATTAGGAAGAACTTCTTCATTGTGGGAACTGTCCCAGAGTTTTATAGCTGCCTTGGGAGGTAGTAGTTGCTTCTCTTTGATTTTGAGAGTCTGCATGTTCTTTTAAATATGTAATAAAATAGGAAATAACGAATAGAACTAGGTCCTTTTAGCACATAAGGACCTTGGAACCTATGCTGTCCAGCATCTTCCTAAATTAGAATTATTACTAAGACAACCCATTCCAGTTTTGAAGTGTCCTAATTATTTGGGAAGTTTCTCCATATGCTTTTTTGAAATTTGCCTCTCATTCCTATTCTGACCTCTGGAGTAGAACCTGTCAAATCTCCCTTGATTAGGCAATCACATTCTTGAAAATGGGGCTCATGTGACGAGTTTCTTGAACTCCACAAATGAACATACCCAATAGTCTTAAGATCTTCACCTGACATTGTCCTTCAAACACGTTCTACCTTTCCAATTTTCTTCAATAAAGTTTGCTGTAGAACTTCATATCAGGGAAGATGACCCACGGTGGTCCTTAAGCATCATCTCCCAGAAATGGAGGACAATCTTGTTTTCTTGGATTACTGGATATTGTCTCATGCAAATATCTGCCAAACTTTTTATAGCAGTCCTTTCTGCTATTACCTGGAACTCCAAATATTTACACAAAGGTGGGCATTAATTATTCTTCTTGCTGGCTGTTCCAGAATAAAAACTGGAGGAGTTCCTTCTTTCCATCCTCTGAAGATGACCTTGGAGTCAGAAATATCTGGTTTTAGGTCCTACCTCAGACATTTGAAATTTATGGTCGGTTTCATTGTGAAAGAATTGCTTTTAGGGCACCACATGATCAGGCTCAATGTCCTCTGATTCCATCCTGTGACTTTACCTTGATGGACCTCAGTTTCCTTATCTTAGTAAATGAAGAGGTTTGACTAGGTGTTTTTGAGATTCTTCCCAGTTTCAGATCTATAATCAATGAATTGTTAATCAAGTCAGTTGCACATATATATTTCATATCTATGTATATGCATATATTTCTACATATGCTAAATAAGTGGCACAGTGGGTAGTATCTATAGAATCAGGAATACTCATTTGAAGTGTAAACTAACCTCATACTTTGTGACTCTGGGCAAGTCATTTAACTCTGTTAGTTTTGGTTTCCTCATCTGTAAAACAATCTGGAGAAGGAAATGGCAAACCAATCCAGTATCTTTGCCAAGAATACCCCACAAATGGGGTCACTAAGAATCAGGAAGTTTATAAACGTTATTCTTTAGTCATTTTTCAGCTATATCTAACAAGAATATTTAGAATGTAAGCTCCTTGAGAGGGATTAAATATTCATGACCTCAGCCTGATTAATTTCTTGAGTGCCCATGAATTTAGAAGGATTGTAATCTACATTATTAGGAGAATTTCTTCCCCTACACTCCAATATGCAGTCCCTTATTCCCTGTTCCTTCCCTTTTATCACACCCATTGGAATAAAAGCCATGCAGTTGAGGAGTAAGGTAGCGTTAAATGCCATTCTGGAAGTCTGGCATCAGAAGAGATGAGTGAATCTGCACAGGTTGGAAGCATTGTTTATGGTATTAAAAAAAATTCAAAGAACAGTTTTTGTTCTAGAACAGTCGCAGGGATTTTAAACTTCTTGACGTTCTCAAAGATGGCAGATTGAATAAAAAGAATGCTGATTTTTTTTTTTTTTTTTTTATTTAAAGGCGGAGGGCCTAGCTCAGTATCTGGCACAAAGTAACTTCCATGTGTGTGTTTAGGAGTAATTGTTCTCCTGGGTATGCTGGCCTGCCCATTATTCATGAATCTGGTAAACACTTGATAAATGTTTGTGCAATTGGAAACAGTCAGGTGGTAAACTGCCCGGCTTCTGAAACTTTGCTTTACAACCCCATGTGGAGTCTCATAACAGAATGTGGTGAGGGTCATGAAACTGATTTATCAGTGTTTGATTTGTCTACCTATTTTTCATATACTTACATACCCAGAGTTAAATAAAAATTTTCAGGTGAAAAGGAGTGATAGTAGAAAAAAAATCAGCCCTGGTATACTGGACCCAAACTTGGAAGACCCGAGTTCAAAATCTACTATAAATATTTACTAGCTATGTGACCATGAACAAGTTATTTAATTTCTGAGTTTCCTTATATTTACAATTAGATTAACTTCATTTTATTTTACTTTTTATTATTAATGATATCTTCTACCTCGAAGGTTCAAAGGATTAAATGAAATAAAACATGTACAATACTTTGCAAATATGAAGCTATTACGTACGTGCTAGCTCTTGTTATTTTTGCCATGTTCTTGTCATTAATTCAAATCTCAATTCTGCCATCTACTTACTACCTGGAGCATTTTGAACAGATGAAGTCATCTGGGCTATGGCTTCCTCACCCGGTAGACAAAACTTTTCTGGTCATAGGTCTTTGCTCCTATGAGCTATATAGTTAGTACTACCAAACCATTTTATAAACTTTAAGTGCCCATTGGGAGTAGCTGGCTAGCAGTGTATCTGGTGTTGGTAGAGATTAATTTTAGGTAATATCCAATTTCCTTGATGAAATCTAATAAAGGTTCAGTGCTAACTGCATTTGCATCTTATTCCTTTAACACCCAAAAATACATAAGCATATTAATTCTGAGGCATCCAAGAACAGAAAAGTTAACTAGGGAGATCAGAATACTTCATTTCATGGAGGTAACATTTGATTTAGAATTTTAAAGATGGGTAGGAAGGCAGCAGTGGATAGAGGGGAAAGGAAGAAAGGTCATTCTGGGCAAAAGAATCAGAATAAAAAAGAAAAAGAAGGGATAGAGAGTTTGCCTGCAGCATAGAGTGCGTGCTTTTGAGTAAAAGGATGTATGTGGGTAAACAAGTTAAATAAATTAAACTTCATGAGAACATCACTTTAATTCTTTGGATCCTAGCTCATAAGCTCGTTTCTCAGAATATCAATGAAGAACCACTTATCTTTATTTAAAAAGTAGGGGACAGGAACTCTCTATACCCTATACTAATTGAATGAACCATGTTTTTGTCATGGAAACGGCCAGTTTGGCTTGCGTCAAGCATGTGCTTAGCTGTTTCACAGGAGCTCAGGAAGAGAAATTAGATAAACTCAATACTTCAACTGAAGCCTTTGAACATGGCAGAGCAGATGGGTTAGATGTCAGATTATTGTTTAATTCTGGACTTGATAAGTTAGCAAACACTTGGGGGCAGGCGAATGTGGACTGTCATCCATGGCAGAAATGGAGGCCACTTGAACATTCGTATGAGCATGTCTGGTGTCCGTGTGTCTCCTTCTGGCAGCAGTTAATGCTTACTCTGAAAAAATGCAATTTGCAAACAATTACTACATTTACAAAAACTGATGGGTTCCATCTGCTTAAAACTGCTTGTCCTGTTTAAACTGATCAAATGGAAAACCTTCACAAAGACTAATCAAAAAACTTAAGGACTTGGTTCTCTGAGAGGTTTGGTTCCGTTTGGTTTAATTATACTATTGCGGTTAACTCCGAAGAGAACCTGCTTCCCTTCTTGGCCCTTTCTAATTATTGCTGGAGAAAATCTGGTCATCTTGGAATAGAGGGTGAAAGAAAGAAGGCAAAGTTTAAACTGTTTCAAAAACCTACTTAACTTGGTCACCTCTGAATGTGGAAATAAAGCTTAAAATTAGTGTTGGTGTAACGGGGCAAACATTGGGATCCAAACTCATGCTGTGGCTCTTATCACAAGACCAAAAAGTGATTGAATTTAGGCACAAATCTTTTTGTTCCATATGTAAAATGAGAATTATAATGGTATTACCTGACTGTGACTTGCTTTGCAAATCTGAAATACTTTTTGTAATGTTTAATGTTAATAATATAAGAATAAGGGATAGTCTTGATCATAGCCTGGAATTTGGTGAAATTAGGAAACTTGGAATCTTGAAAACATGACTTCATGAAATTTGGGGTCTCATCCTAGCCAAGACTTAGGATGCCATGATGGATAGAAAGTAAGTTCCTGATGCATTGGTGGTTGGAGGTTTTCGTAGAGCTCCTTACACCAAGGAAATCATAGCTTCTAGTGTGATAACCAGCTATAAATAAATGGACAAATATACGTATGGTAAAATTTCAATGTTAGAGCTTATTTTGACCCAACCCCAAGATGACCTTACAGCATCCCCCCCCCAAAAAAAAAACCACACAACAAAAAGACATCCTACGTCAGTTGAAAGCTTCCTGGAGGAGTGGGTACC
The DNA here is from genome assembly GCA_023553655.1 of Myrmecobius fasciatus. NCBI lineage: Eukaryota > Metazoa > Chordata > Mammalia > Dasyuromorphia > Myrmecobiidae > Myrmecobius > Myrmecobius fasciatus. Next base: position 634,577 of record JAJPUD010000452.1, on the reverse strand, counting down.
TACCACCTCTGGCCATGGCCCAATCCATTTTTTCTCTTTTTGGCAAGGCAATTGGGGTTAAGTGACTTGCCCAGGGTCACACAGTGTCTGAAGCCTTATTTGTATTCAGGTTCTGACTTCAGGGCCAGTTCTCTCCCCACTATGCCTTCTAGCTGGATCTGCCCAATCCATTTTTGTGTTGTTCTAGTTGTAGGGATTTTTTTTTCTGATATCAAGCTTAAATTTGAAGCAAAAGGAAGGTGTTCCAAAAAGACGAATTCTGTCTTGAGGTAAAACAGAACAAGTTTAATGTCTTCTAAATGACAACCGTGGGGCAACTAGATGGCACAGTGGGTCAAGTACCATCAGGAGGACCTGAATGACAACCCTTCAGATTTTGGAAAACTTGGACCATCTTTCCTCTCCTTTCATCCTCTTGTCCCCAGAATTTTTATTTTTCATACTGATTTCTCTCAATTCAAGTCATCCTGCACCGGAGACATCCTGGCTGTCTTCCTTTTGATAAACACCTACATTCATTTCCTAAAACATGGTACCCTGAACTTACAAACCTCAGTGTTATGAAACAGCAAAACTGTCCCTTTTTCCTGATTCCAGTGCTGTTGCCTTTATTCTTAGATAATTTATTATTTCCTATTTGAGACTTTCAGAAATTCTGTGAAATAAGTACTAAAGGTGATTTTTTTTAAATTGCTGCTCTCTAAATGAGGAAAGAGGCTGAGAAATGAAATTATTGGCCCACTATCTCACTGCTATTAGGTGTCACAGGCAAGATTTTGGTCTGGGTCCTTCTTGATTCCAAGTCTCAGTATTTCTACTATACCAAATTGTTGCTCTAAATTCTGACTGATTTATTTCGAATATTTTGGTTACTAGTGAATAGAAGATACCTGATTTTATTTTTTACATTCTTACAAAGGCTTTAGTCTTTCTTTTGCCCACCATTTACAGCCCTCCAGCTTTTTGTGATGTTTCCCATCGTGACATGCCCTCCTTGAGGGCAAATGGGGACTGACTTTCTTTTCCCTTTTTTTACCCCTTAAACATTTAGTGTAGATGCTTATGTGCCAAGAATAGGGCTTAATTTGACTTTCCATATGAGAACTTCTGCCTAATCATGATCTAAGACTTCTAGCTGCCAGAAAGGAACCTTATAGATTTTTAAATCCAATCCATTCATTTCAGAGGAAAAAATGATAAATAGAATATGGCCTCCTTCTCTCTTCCAGTGACTAGGCAGAATGTACTATTTATTAAAGCAAGAACTTAATTTTAATTGTGTTTATGCTTTAAGCTCCATGTAATTTCATAAAATTAGTTTCTAGAAGTTTGCCCTGTACCTAAATAAGGATCTTTATTACAAAGTGCCCCCAAAGAAAATATTCAATCTTTGTTGGAACACCTCTGGTAAGGGGGAAGCTAATTACTAAGCTAACCCATTTTACTGTGGTTCTGTTCTGATTTAGGGTTTTATTTCCTTTTGTTTCCTTTTTTCCCCAAAAGGAAAATACTCGAAACTATAACTTCATTGTTTCTAATTATTCCAGATACTTTTGTCAAGTCTATCCTCTCAATTGATAAAAATTGGCAACAGTGAGATAGGGAACTTCTAGGAGAGGAAATATTCTTCACCAGTGCAAGTTGGTACCTTCTTTAATTTAGACTCATTTTCAGTATGTAACTTCTTTTGGGTGCTTTAGGCAATTGCCAATATGTCAGGGTGGTGGGTGGGCACTTGAAGCCACACATCTTGCTTATTCTTTAATATCAACATTAAATGAATAAAGAAAATGAGATTCTAAAGCCATCCCTAGTGCCCAGTAGTGTGTTATACCCTAACATAGACATAATTACTTGTTGATTTTCTTAATTAAGAAACCATATTTTAAGTCATATCTACAAAGGACATAAATTTGGCTATTTTGCAATTCCAAAAAGATATTTGGGTGATGACTATTGACCTTCAAGTCTTTGCCAACTTTGAAGACGTGGTGAGGTGCTTTGGGGGCTATGATAGCCTATTTTAATTCTGGATATCAGAATTAGCAGGAACATTATGGGGCATCTACCCCTGCACAGAAGTTTTTTCACAGTATCACTATCATAACAATTCACAAGGGGTGTTTGTATTACCTTCCTGTGTATAAACATGCAAAAAATAACTCCAAAGATTGCCCTTCCCCCCAAAAAGGTCATTTTCTTATGTTTTGGACTGAACTTCAATTAAAAAAAGTGCATTACAATTAAAGGTTAGTTATAAAGTTTTGCCTTTGATTAATCCCATGAAACTTATTTTCCATTTTTGTCAGCATAAATTATGTAAACTGCTTTGTGATTGAGGGCATTATGGTCCTGAATTAATAGCCATTGTTCTTTATCTCATAATGAACTGATGAAAGGCTCAAATTCTTAGTAATTCAATGTTAATACCTTTCATTCTCCCAAGTCCAGAGATATATCCTTACATTCTGTGTTTAGTGAAGCAGATTCATGATTTTTTTATATTTTTCTTTGTGAATAAGTTTTGGGTTGGTTTTTTTTTTTTTGGCTTGTTTTTGGAATTTCACTCTTGCCTTCCCCCCTTTCTCCTCAAACTGCTGGATTGAGCTTTAAAATGGTGAGGGAGAAAATGCTATTACAAAAAATTAGTCTATATGGTAGTCTTTTGATAGTCATTTTTTCCCTTTTCAGGGAATTTTTCACTTAAATTATTTCTATTCCAAGTTTAATGATTTATTAGATGATTTGCAAAATAGAGTAGATTTATTGATAATGCATAAAGGATAATTGCAGATATCATTCAGTTTATACTTTTTTCTGCCATGGTTTTTTGGCCTACTTGCACATGCTTTTAGAAAAATTCCTATATATATAAATAGGAGAATCCATTGCATAGCAAATATAGGGGAAACTTCTGATGAGGTAGTGAACACTGAAGAGCAATTGTATTTTGTTACTTTTCTCTGATTTTTAATACTCTGGGAAATTCTTCTGGCATGACTTTTTCTCCAGTAAAATTAGTAATTTTTGTTGCATAATAAGAACAATGCAAACTAAGACTTCTGAAATTTCATTTCACATTCTAAAAATTGGCAAAACCACATGGTGAAAGGTTTAGTCTCCACTGAAGAGCCTGCAGGAAGAATTACACAAGAAAAAGGGAGTAAACAGATCCTATCACTTGATCCTATGGGGCATATTGCTCAGTGAGGTCAAAGGCAGAAAGGAAAGTAACTCTTGTCAAAATTAGTTTTTCTTTCTTTCTTTCTTTTTTGTGGTAAAGAAACAAATTAAGTGCCCACTAATTTTGAAAGGGCTGATCAAATTGTGTTGCAATTTAGGCAATGACGGACAAAAATCCCTGCCAAATTTGGAAAAGACAAAACTTGAGGAGTTGACAATTTCCCCTCCCCCCAAAAAAGTACTGATCTTTTTAGTTCATTTAAATTTTTGGATTTGATTTTAAATATAAAATCTTGGTTTAAAAATTACCTTTATTTCAGGAAGGACATGGATAAGATAGGGATCTTTCACAGGATAGCCGAGATGATATCTGACTTATTGTTTTCAGTTCTGAACATCGTATATCACCTAATGAAGGAAAAATAATGTGCAATTCTGACCTCCCAATTTATACCATGATACTGAAAACAGCATTCACATTTTTAGAACTTATATCCCATAGTTGAGTGACTTGATACTTAGATGCAATTAATGTCCCCAGCTCTTCTTAAAACCAATCGTCTTTAGGCATATCTCTCATTTGTGTTTAACCTTTGTTCCTTCAAAAGATCTTCAATGCACAAAAAGCTTTTTTAATGTAAGACAGAATATCTGCCTTTGCATATTTGGGGCCAAGCAAAAAAAGTATAATTTTCTATTTGTTAACTTGTAACGGAATAGTTGTCGGCGTAATGATTAAAAATTACAAAACTCCAAATTTGGATTTTCTTTCAAGAAAACCTTAGTAACAATGAAAGCTATTCAAAAGTGGCATGGGATTCTCAGGATGTGGTGGGTCCCTTCTTCCCTCAAGGTCTTATTACAAACAGGATAACCAATTACTATTACTACTACTACTATTACTACTATTAGACAAGGTATTCTTTTTTCAGATATTGGTGGAACAAAATAGTCTGCAATGACTTCACTTTAGAAGCTATGAAATACTCATGCTCTGTCATTAGTTGGCCATTCTGGAGAAAAATGGCTAGTTGGGCAAGATTCTAGGCTGAAGAATAGCTAGCCTCTTAAGGTTGTACAAAGCATTTAAAGTTATCTACTTTGATTCTCATGATAACCATATAAAGTAGATGCTATTATCATTCACATTTTACAGAGAAGGAAACTGGTTGAGGTTATTATGGTATTGAATTAATAGCCAAGAGAATAACTAAAAAACAATTGAGCTTTCCAGGGTTGCAGGACTTGTAGTAAAAAGAAAACCCAGTTCTCAGCTACAACAAGTACAAGTACAAGTACAACATTCTAAACTGGACCATGTAGTTTCCTAGCTCCTGTGTTGAGCATCTTCAATTTAATAGCATTAGAAAATGCCCATTGTATCCCATGTTTGAGGTGCTGATTGATTTCTTTAAGTCAAATATTTCCTTTAAGAAATTACTGCCTCTCTAGATTTCTACTATTTTTTCTGTCCTGGAATGATGTAACTTTAGTGACATTTGTCCTATGGGAATGATAAATAAGACAACAAGGAGTCAACCATGTTTTAGACTGGAAGGAGTGCAAATGATTGGCCACTTATGTTATTTGCAGAATAAACAGGATCCCTTATTACAGGTGAAGAAATTGTGCCCCAGAGACAAGATGGAAATTATCCCAAGTGTGACATAATGATCCAAAGAACAAGTTCAAAATTTCTACAGGTCTTACTTCCTATTGGCTTACTACCTAGTGATGAAAAGCATTTTAATTGACTTGAGCCAGATCAGATTATGTACAAAAAGCTTGAGCAGGTCCTCTACTTCTCCCTCTTTCTCCCTCTCCCTCTTTTTCCCCCATCACCAGGTATGTCTGCTATAAACAAACTTGAAGTTTGTTCCTACTTCCAAGAGCCCTGGTATGTTGGTAGAAAGGAGTGCTCCCATCTGGGAAGCTGTTGTTTATTCTTTGCTAAAAATTAATTGATGTTAACTGGTTGATATTGATGAGATACACCAAGTAGGAGCTCCTGGTGAATTAGCCTGTATTTTCTCTAGTATCAGTCAATCATTGACAAATATTTCTGAATTACTATGAACCAGGCACTCTGAACAATAATCACAGCCCAACCTTTAGAAACCTTAAAGGCAGAAATGATATCTCTGCTTGGGGACCCAATGAACTCCTTCAAGTATATTTTAGGAGAATGAGTTCCAGAATCTGAGTAAGAAAAGTTCATCAGTCACTCAAATGAGTGCCCGCAAGTGCCAGTCTCAAAGTTGAACTTTCTCTCTTGGTTCCTCCTTTTCCTCTCATTCTTCTTTCCAATATCTTAATGACCAGTTAGGAGTAGCTTTTAATGAGTTACACTGCTTTTGTGGAGGAATCATTAAAGGGAAAACTCTAAAGCTTCAAACAGAATGCTGGCTCTTAGTTTCTAAACATGTAATTATTTCATAACAAGAAGGATGCTGGTTTATCATAAAGCCTTTCATCTGCAGTGAAATGCAGAGATGTCACCATCAGTTGTTTGTGGTGACTCTAAGTTCATGTTCTCATGTCCCTTCCCATTCTGACTTTCTAGGATTCTCTGAATAAATCCAGTGCTTACTCTTAACAGTTTATCTCAATCTTATAACTTGGGTTTCAATCCTATCTTTGGTGCTTGAATTCTGTGGGGTTTTGAATAAGTAATTTAACCTTCTCTGGGACTTGATTTGCTTCATCTCAAAAAAAGATCTATAGATCTAAGACTTCCCTCTATTAATAGACATAGGGTCATAATATATAAGGGTATGTGTATATTCATTTTTCTCAACTTTAAAAATGGATGGACCCTTACCGGTTGACGTCCCATTAAGTATCAAATTCTCATTTTACAATTAAGGCAACTAACTTCCAAAAATACTTGTTTAAGGTATGAAAGATAATGTCTACAGAAATAAAACTGGAAGTGGTTTTCTAACTTGAAGTGCATTCCCCAGAGTATCTTCCATTTAAACAGTATATATTTTGTATGTCTACCTTTTCTTTTCATCTATTCTTTTTCATTAGATTGTGAGATCTCTCTGGTCTGTATCTATATTGAGGGTTTTCTTCTTTCTTTCTATCACTAGTCCTTAGCACTATCTCTCACACATATTTAATAAATGCTTGTTAGTATAGTGGGAAAAGTGCTGGATTCAAGCCCTAGGCTATCTGATGTGTATTGTACTAACATGACTTGGTCTAATTTATCTTAAAGTACTTTGTGTGGAGGAAAAAAATGTATCAAATTTCCACAACATTTTCTTATTACATTTCCTAAAAAAAAATAATTTAAAAAATCCTATTTGAACAGTGAGGAGAAATGGGAGTCACTGATAGAAATGATTTTTATTATAAAGTTTTCCTTCTCAATGGTTACTTTATTTATGTGTTGCTATTATTTTGTATGTAATTTTTTGCTTCTGCTTTCCTCATTCTGCACCATTTTATACAAATTTTCCTATGCTTCTATAGCACTTTGGTTAACTCTACTCCCTCCTAAACATACTTCTGTATTTGCCTTGAACTCCTTGTATTTTTTGACTACTTAGAAGAAAAAGTAGTCATTTTATGAAAATGCATAGGAAAACTTGTAAGAACTCTCACCCTTATAAATATATGGTGCCTCAAATTCCTTAATATGTATATGTAATCAGTCAGAAATGTGTTAAGGGATAACTAATCTCTTCTGTAGAACTCTGATATATGCTAATGATGTCATCATTCTGCCATCTTGGAGTCCATTCCTTGCTGCGCCTTTATGATCCAGGGTTAACCTGCAGAGGAGAGGGACATTGTCTCCACTGTCCATTTTGCTCACGTTCTTCTGGTCTCGGAATCTTTTTAAAAATGGTTTTACTGTTTTTTTGTTGTTTTGGGTTTTTTTGTTTGTTTTTCTAAGCTCAGTCAATTTAATGATGCTTAGATGGCTGTTGGGTATGTTGTAGCAGAAAGCAATTCCTGATAAACTATGCAGATCTCTTTAGGACCAGATAAGCCTTAACCATTTCAATCAGCTAGGGTATAGTAGCTAAAAGCTTTCTGTGTTAAGAAAGCAGCCTTTTAACTTTAATTTACCTTATTAAACTTTCTCCACTATTTTTATAAATCTTCAACAAAACAAAGCCTTGATGTGTAGCATTTGCTTATTTCAGAAGTGTAAGTCCTCTTATTCAAACTCGACTAATACTCTTAGAAGCCAGTAGGAGTTTGCCCAGAGAAAGGGGTCAAAAAGGAAATACCTAACATTAGCCCTAGCTGGTACAAAGTCCAAAACCTTCTGCTACAGATGGCTAAGTACTCTGAAATAAGCTCAGAAGCATAAGCTAGATGAGTTATCCTAGAGGACCTTGGGAGTTATCATGCATAATAGCTAGCAATAAAGAATGTTGCTTGGGTGCTATATTTTTTCCAATGAAAAACTTCAAAATCTTCCATATTCCTCTTACTTTAACATTCTTTATTCCTTGGGACATAGAAATATACCAGTAATTTAACATACAAATATTTTTAGTAGCTTCCAATCACTGGGATCACATTTGTTGCTGTTATCACAAATCATAATATTAACATTTTTGTAAAGATGGGTTAATTCTTGTCAATTTTCATGGTATATCATCCCAGCAAGAGAATCATGCTCTAAAGTTGTGAAGAATTGTCATTTTTTTCCAACGTAATTCAAAATCCTCTCCATAACAGTTGAAGGTAGTAGATGGTATATAGACATTTTCTCTTAGCATGATGTGTGAATACAATAATTCTGACCTGAACCTGACCTGCTTAAGCAAGATATTGGGAGGGAGGCAAACATATAGCATACAGAAATGTACTTTGATGTAAGTTAAAATTCCACTGGAAATACTTAGTTTTGCCAAAAATGATGAAACTAAATGCTTCAAACAGCTGGAGCCAGCAAATGTTTGGTCTTCTCCTTGCAAGAGAATGGAGATGGCAGCCCAGAGCAACAGTGGTTTAGAATATAAACTCGTTTGTAAAATTTTATTGAGAAGTGCAGGAGAAAGACTATCAACAGTATCACCTAATAAAACAGTAAGAAGGACTGGAAGAAGTAAATTTAAAGAGTTATCCCCTTCCTCATTTCATTGTTAAATGCCCTCAGCTTGGTGAGAAGCCCAACTAAGCCAAGCCATCCTAACAGTTTGCTGTAAGAAAATAATCTTTATAGATCTTCTCCTGTCTGTCTCCCCATCATTGGGGATAGTGGGACAGACCACATGTAGATTGTCTCAATGTCATTTCCATTTCCCTATTGAGAAAGTTATATTACCTGAAGGGTCTACTGAAATTTCTTTCCCATTTTTGTTGCAGAGATCAAAATTGTTTTCAGTTTTATTTTTCAAGATATGTGAAAGAGGAAGAGATCCTAAAGGCTGATTAAAAAACCAAACATTCTTCCTCTTTAAAAAAAAATATCCATGTGTTTTCTTATGCCATGTAGCTATGACTCATGGCATGTTATTTCTTGAAGAATTGCAGTTTGAAATAGCGTAAAGGATAGCTGGATCATGAGAGACTAATTGGCCTCGAATGTTTAACAGCTGTGACCTTAGGCAAATCACTTAATGGTGCTCTGCCTCAGTTTCCCTATCTATTATATTGGGATAACAGCACCTGCCATTTTATAAATGCTAGCTACTATATCGCCAATGAGGAACTATACAGAAGATGATGAAAGGAAGTCCTGAACAAGATTGGACTAGACAAGAAGGTAAGTTAATATGCCCTGAGATCTAGAGATAACAAATAGGCTTTTTATCTATGCCTTTGGAAGTTACAAAATGTTGAGATCCAGAGCAGGGGTTCTTACCCTTTTGGATTCAGACTTCAGACTGATTGCCATGGTGGGGGTCTCTAAGGGTCCCCTTCTGAGAAACATTTCTAAATGCATAAAACAAAACAAATATATATTATATGTGTGTGTGTGTGTGTGTATGCTCAAAAGAAAACAATTCTATCAAATTAAAAAAAAAAACAGATTAGCCCCTAATCCAAAAAAGATGTCATCACAATGACGATTTCCTGTACAGGATTTGGAGACAGATACTGAGAAAAGGGACAAATGGGTTCCAATATTTGCCATTGGAAAGAGTATCCACATCTAAGATTTATTAAAGAATTAAGGTATTAAATATATGCAACACACCAGTATGCAATATGATAATCTGGGTCCTAGCAATTATTTTCCAACTGGTTCCCAGGTCATTCTCCCTTTTACCTCAAAAAAAAAAATTCAGTACTTGCCTCACTCTTCCAACCCAACTCTACCCTTATCCTCAGGATCTTCAATATCTATATACTACCCTAATATCTCATTTTCAGTTCAATAATCTGCCCCTCTTCTCCACCTTAGCCACATGCAGGAAGGACCATATTCTGATTTTGCTGTCCCCTACAATATTTCATTTCCATAATGAACAATCATAAGCTATCATTCCATCTTTTCCTATACCTTATCCCTTCTAAATCTAGTCTGGGTCCTTAACTGACCAATATCTTTATCCTCTCTGCCTTTAGGATACCCATTCTGCTCTGGTCTCGTTTTCCTTGTCCTTGTCTGTTCCTACTGGCATATTACTACAGAAAGGGGGAAAATCCCATATTTCTACTACAAATTTATGGCATCCAAGCTCAACTGAGTCCTATTGAAGGAAAACAATGGAAAGAAAGGGGATTCTGACAACATAGGTCCTTTTATTCTAAAGGTAATAGGCAACTATTGTAGGTTTGGGGGCAGGAAAAATGTAGGATCATTGATTTGGAATTAGAATGGACCCAACTAGTCTAAAACCTTCATATTTTGCAGGTGAAGACTCCGGAGTTCAGAGAGGTAAGGATAACTCACCTGGAGTTGCACAGATAGCAAGGGAAAGAACTGGAATTCAAACCCAGGAACAGCATCAGAGCTCTGCCTTCAGGAGGCAATTTTTACAGCTGTGAAGGATGCGGGGGAGACAGCAGAGAACAACATCGGGGAGATTACTTAGGAGACTACAATAATGATCCAGGTGAGCAGAGAGTTGATGAAGGGAGAAATGTTAGAGAGAAAATCTATATGACTTGGCAGCTCTTCTCTCTCCTTCACCTCTTAAATTAAAAAATAATACTATGTTTTAAATCCTGAGAGATTGGAAAGATTGCAAGACCTTTAGCAGAAGTAGGGAAGTAGGGAAAGAAGTAACTGAGGGTGCTGGCAGGAACCACCCTTTTGTTAGCTATTGGCAGAGAGCCAGGGCTCCCTGGACCCACCTACTGAATGATTATGAAGGAAAAAAATAAGCATTTTTTTGGCTAAAAATTGAGCCAAAAAGGCATCAGATCAAGTTTGAAGGGTAATGGGATCTGAGTCTTACACATCAACATAGCTGATTACACCAAACAAGTGGCATTTTTAGAACATCAGCCCTTTCCCCGTTCAGCAGCTAGTCTGCAGGTAGGTATGATCTCCAGTAAAACACAGCATATGGAAGCAATCCACATGTAATTTTTCATGTTTGGGTAAGATACAAATAAGAGACAGAATGCCCTATGCCTGGACTGAAAAATATTAGTCATCCCACCCCCATCCTGGACCTGGAATGGTAAGTGACTCTATTGTAAGCCACCAGTGTGACCTAGTGGTGAAAAGAGTTTCTTGGTCTACATTAATGGAAGCATTGTGTAAAGAGCCCCAGGGATCATCCCTGTATGTACTGCCACTGCCCTGGTCATCACTCCATAGCTGGGCTGCTGCTTCTTTTGTTTGCATTCTTTTGCACTGAATGTGGTGACTTTATTGATAGTATATAATATAGGACTCTGTCTCAAAGCACCCCTTGTAGCAGGGGGAGAAGCCTAAGATTGAATGGGGTATGGGATCCCCAGGATTTTTTGGCTGGGAGAAGATCGACAGCTTTCTACTTTATAGCCTACCAGGAGTATAGACCCATGAGGTCAACTACAGGGTTGCTATAACCATAATTTGTCATTTAACAAAATGGTCATTGAGGGCAATACTAGTACCAGCATCAAAGGTTGAAGAATGGGTGTTCCTTTTAAAGTCATAGGATATAACCTGCTCCTCTGTGTAGCCCAAGATCCCCGTCAAGGGTCCGTCTACTGCTTGTTTCACCACTTTATTGAACATATTTGGCAGGTTTCTCCAGTGGCTGGTCAGATCTACAATGGAGACATCAGGAGTAGAAACATGGAAAATCATGCCTTGGAACTTTCCATCCAGCTCAGGTATGACCTTACCTACCACCTTGGCAGTACCAGTGGAAGCAAGGATGACATTTTAGACAGCATCACACCAGAGGGGTCATCTACCTTCTGGAGAACAGTAATGGCATTGGACAAATCTAGTTTGAGTATTTTAGCACTTTAGACTTGATTGGTTGGCCTTGACATTTCCCATGAACTGAACCCTCTCTTATGTGTCTCCCTATTGAGTGTGGTTATCTTGAGTCTGTTGAAAGGGGGAGGAGGTAGAGATGTTGGAGAACCAGAAGAGAGAGATGTCATAGATAAAAGGTGGTAAGGTGAGTGGTTCCCCTAGACCATGTGGTACGATAAAAAGATGAAAGAAGATTTTTTCCAGGTTTCTCATGGGTATTTTTAAATTTTATTTAGAAAGGTAGCTCACTTTTACATAGAACAAAGACCACAATTTGAGGAAGGATAAAAGAAAATTTCTGTGGACTTTTAGTCTAGGTATTTTTTGCCCTTGTAGAACATACTGGATTTCTTTTAAGAACATTATTGCTACTTCCTCTTCCCAGTCATCTATGGTTATTATACAACCTCTTCCCTATCTATATAATCATCTCATAATAAGAAAAAAGGTAGGGCAAGGGATGGGAGAGTTGGAATCTGTTCAGGAAAACTAACCAGCACCGATCAACAAGATCAAAAATCACATGCTGTGTTTCATATCCGTATTCTGACATTCAGCTAAGATGATTGTGTTGGAAGAGGTTACTATGAGTCTCAAATGAGATTAATGTAAAGTACTTTAATAGTTACATAAATTGAGGAAAGGTTTAGCTACTGTCTTCTTCCTCCTCTACTATTTCTTCCAAACACAAGTTTCCCTTGCATTTGGAGGAAGCAGCAGAGCTATTTTTCCAATTCCCAAATATTCTTTTTTTCTTTCCATTTTGTTTGAAGCAAATATGCTTCAATTACCAAGAGGGTCTCTAAATCATCCCACCAGGACTCCCAGTTCATAGGGGAAGAAATTGGCACAAGACAGACCCAGTCTCCAAGTTTATATGAACTGACAGTCTAAGTTTATTTTTAATGCATTGCTTTCAAACGTTGCCCTTCGGTTATTGACACAGTTGGGAGATGGAGCATATTGACTCCAATGGAGAAAGGGCTTTTGAGACAGAAATGAATCTTATAGAAAAACAAAAGTTTAACTATTTATAATTAAAAGTCAATAAGATGAAAACCCCAGAGGGCTGGATACCACCAGCCCCCCTTCCAGCCCAGGTATGGAAGAGACTTTGCCTAGCAGACAAGGCAAACAAAGAAGGGCACCTGGTTAGAATTCTTCACGGACTATGACTTTATTAGCAAGCAGCCCAGTGGAGCAGAACTGTACAAATTAAATTGGATTTACATTTCCAAGTGGGTACCGAGTCCAGGCATCCTGGAAACATCTACGAGACTTTAGGTTTACATAAAATTTAAGGGGAAAAAATCTGCCTTAAAGTGGTCTACTCTATTAAAAAAGCAATAATATTGAAACTTATTTAATTGCCCTGAAGGCATGGAAATGAGACCAAGCCAACAGTTATTGATAGAAATAAACACCACCTTCCTATGTGGTATAGATTAAAAGATATCTGGCTAAGTATTTGGGAAAAGTAGATTTTGCTCCCAGGTCTGACAATTATTTGCTTGATGACCTTGTCACCTCACTGGGTCAGTTTGGTCCAATGCTTTTTTTTTCTTTCTTAAATCAAGAAAAAAAAGTTTAAGTCCTTTCTAGTTCTAGAACCTATGGTTTGAAAACAATAAAACCGGGCAGCTAGGTGGTACAGTGGATAAAGTACCAGCCCTGAAGTCAGGAGGACCTGAGTTCAAATCTGATCTCACTTAACATTCCCTAGCTGTATGACCCTGGGAAAGTCACTTAACCCCAACTGCCTCAGCAAAAAGAAAAAAAAAGGAAATAAAGAAAACAGAACCTCTAACAACCCTGCCATTTGAAATGGATGGATCTTCTTCCAGGGCAAAGATCCCCATGCACTCATGTTGCTACCAACATGGGCAGTTTTTATTTAGATCTTTCCTGATTCCATTTTCTGGAGAGAATGGTTGTAAGTGTTCCTTCAGCTCATTGTACAGATAAGGAAACTGAGTCAAAAAGGGTTATGACTTGTCCAAAGTCACAGTTAATAAGTATCTAAGAACAGATTTGGACTCATGAAGATGAACCTTCCTGATTCCAAGCCTAGTGCACTATCCACTGTGGTACCCAACTGCCCATGGTTGTATATACATTCCCCTTTCTGGATATTTAGCCAAGTCACCCCCATCTCTGGTCTTCATGAAAAATGAGGCAAGAGTTGTGGCCATGTAATTTAGCATGTATTTGAACAAAAATTGGTCATTTAAATTGAATATTTCAGTGAGTACTGGGTCTAGCACATCCTGGGCCCTTTCCTCCTACGACAAGCACAGGCTTTCCAAGGGCATCGTACGAGGGATTCTCATACAGTACGGGCTGAACTCTAACCACTGCTCGTTTCCCTTCCAAAGCTGAGACTATGATTGTCAAATTTAACTTGGAACATAAGGTCCTATACAAGGAATTCCCAAAAACAGCCTATCTCTGAACCAACTTTCAGCCTCCTCATTTTGTACATGAGAGAATCAAGGCTCCAAAAGTGCATAGGACTTGAGATTCCAGCCTGGTGCTCGGATTCCAACTCCAGTGCACTTTCGCTTGTATCTGGTAAGGAGCCCAACAGTGGGCATTCTTGCTCATTTTTAGGTAGTTTTCAGTTCTCTAGAAGGGAAGGCTTTTCTAGCTTCTGCCCATTACTCCATTTGACTGCCAGTAACCAATCAGAACAAGTCTGGAAATCCATCAAAGGGATCAATTACAGGGATAGTCTTTGTAGGACTTGGATAACTAATTTTGCCATGGCATCAAGCATTTTGACTTGCTGGGGTACTGGAGAAGAATTCTTTATAAAAGAAGATTGGATTTAGAGGGTGCTGAGGGCTGTTATGTAATTTCTAGTCCCCTTTTCCTCAGTGTCACCCTTCTCTAAATGTGATCTAGTTTTCTCAATGTCTTGATCAGACCACAGTTAACATTGCATCTCAACCTGGGGGGAGATGGGATCTTTTAGGAAGAAAGGACTGTTTTACTACTCATTCCAAGTACTTTTAGGTCAAAACCTTGAACCTATTATTCCATCAACAATGATACCCTCTGCCCTGCAGATTACAATCTTTGTGGTTTCTCACTCTCAGTAATCCTTGCCCATGACCTCCCATCACTCATCCCTAAAAAAAAAAAAAAAAAACACCTCAATATTCTAGAATACTCCCTCTAGTTTATTTAATATCCTGTGGGCACCATTGTCTAATGGAGCTTGTTCAAGTGTTCATGAACCAGGCTTATAATACTGGCCCATGTCCCTCTTATCATATATATTCATTAAGTGTTTTACTTTTTATACCACTCCTTGCCCACACATCATATTTGACCTAAAATCCAGGATTAGGTAGGGCAAATATCAGCGTGACAATTATCACTCATAACTTTGCTATCATTTCCAAAGAATCACAATAGCTGGTACATTTTTTATTGAGTCATTTTTGAGGTTTTCTTGGCAGAGATGGTAAATGGCTGTGAATTATAGAAAGCTAAGTACTGGCAACACAAAGAGACAAATTGAATCCACATCCTCGAGGAGCACATAGTCTAATGAAGGAGAGAATATACAAGATGAAACAAAATAAATGAAAAACCTTAATGGATAGCATCCTAACAACTGGGGTGACAGGGGAGAGAGGGAGGGTAAGTACACTGATATAATTAAATTAGCTCATCACATTCAGGAAGCGCCTTTTTGAAGGTGTGGGGCTTAAGCCCGATCTTAAAGGAATCCAGATAATCCAAGAGCTGAAGATTGGAAGGGAGGGGATTCCATGCATAAAGAATAACCAAACCTGGAGCAAGGAGAGTTATGTGCAAGGGATAGCAGTCCAGGGTTGCTGGACTGTAGACCGTGTGCAGGGGAGTAGAACATGACTTGGACAGATAGGATGGGATTAGGTTGTAAAAGCCTTTCAACGCCAAACAGAAGACTTTGTATTTGATCTTGAACAAAATAGAGTTTGAGTCCAGAAGGAGTTCATAATCACATGAAGATGACTGACTGGTGAAGGCCCAGGAGACTGGGGAGTCATAAGTTAGAACAGATTTGAACTGAGCATTGTTAGTGGGGATGCTTTTTTACATGGTTTGGGGATAAACTCAGAGTTCATAGGAAAGAAACTCTAGAGAATGAGATTTTGTCAGAATGAAGATGGCTGCTAGAACAAAGGACCACAAGGAGTTTTGAAGTCATGGGCCCAATCAAGTTAAGGGTAACCAATTTTAGTTGAATGGCGAAGTTTGAAACCAGATTAGAGGGTTTGGAAGAGAATGGAGAGGAAGTGAAGGCATCAGTTGTAGATTGCCTGCTCTTGAAATTTAGCTGCAACAGGGAGGGAAGATCAGTTGGCACAAAGCCGTTTTCAAACCCCAATGTCTAAAAGAACATCACCAGCTGAACTCTATACTGATCGTTTTTGTGAATTCTTGCTTGAAATAATTATCTAACAAGTTTTTCATTAATAATCTTTCTTGTATCTATCAAGGAATCTTTATCATCTTAACATACACATGGAGGAGGTGAAGGGAACAGGGACTTTTTGAAGAAGACCTTTTACAGTTGAATATTGCCCCATTGCTTTCATTTTTTTCTTTTAAAATAATTGATAATATGTGAATTAAATGTAGACTTTGTCTACAACTTATATCTTTATAGTAATATGATTGATTGAAAAGTGTCAAGAATCCCATTATCTGTGAATATCTGCCTCTTCCTTATTCCTGTTTTCATAAATGATACTTTATTTTACTTTTTATGAGAATAATTTGCAGACTTATGGGTCACAAATTGTGATCTTGATTGCTTTTTTGATAATAAATAAAAACCAGAGTCAGACTATGGGGTCTAGGTGAGGGCAAGACATTATTAAGGGCATTATTAAGATGTCTCTAGGAAGAACAGATGCCAGTCTTCTAATGCTTTCAAAATTATCACCTCCAATGTGAATTTCTTCTTTGTGAAGATCACTGCCCTCTTTGTCTTATTGATATCTTTAATTTTTGTATCAATTTTTTTATTTTTATATCAACTTTGCAGTCTCCCAGAAGGGACAATAAAAAGACAAAATTACCTAGGAGGGTTTGGGATCATCAGGAGCATCTTCTTACTAAGATGTACAATGACACTTTGCCTTATAACACTAAAAAAAAAAATTTCAGTAAAACTAATCAACAAATTGATACAGCCTGACATTATATGACTGTTCCACAGCTATAGTGCCCCATCTCTGCAAAGAAATGAGTTGCCTTTTTGGTCTTTGTGAAAGTGGGAATGGAATTATTCTTAATTACTTCTTATTTTCTTTCTATTTCTTTATTGAGTATACTAGTTGAGATGTTGTAGTTGCAAAAAAAACCCATAAAAGATTCTTCTAAGAGGATTTATGAAATAAAAATGAAGAAGACTTGAAGAAAGCCTGTATTCAATATAGATGATAGCGGAACCATCACATTGTAAATTCATTGAATCATAGTGTTAGAATTAGGATGAAAAGGACCTTAGTTGTCATCTAACACAATCCCATACTCACCCCATTTAAGAGATAAGTAAACTGAGACCCAGAGAGGTAAATTATTCTCCCAAAGTCAAATAGGTAGCATGAGACAGAATCAACATTCATTTCTCCCTCAATAACTTTTTGCTTTTTTTCATTAGGTGATTTTGCTTGTAATTGTTTGCCTTTTTAATGTTTAACAGATATGCTTGTGACCTAAACAAGTGTTTTTCTTGGCTGGTGAGCAATTATTTGCCCAGAAATTGTGCTGACTCCTTGTTAAATTTTGGCATATGATGACTCAATGTCAGACTCAATGTCTTTACCTTTATCCATTTTCCATTTTTCAGAGCTAGTAGTTTGGTGCCATTGCAAATGTTTTTAAACAATCTGCCTTATTTAAGGTTCAACTTCCAACAATATTGTCAAACTACATTACTTGTTAAGTGATTTGAACAACACATAGACGAATGGGAGGCTTTAGAGGCCAATGCTAATCATTACCTTACCTTGCTCCCCCTTCTCTTACCCCTGCCATTTTAGGAGCAAGAAGAGTTTTTTTATATTCTGATGTTAAAAAAAGATAGATATAAGCCCCTAAGAGCTCTAG
This sequence comes from Myrmecobius fasciatus, assembly GCA_023553655.1. Classification (NCBI taxonomy): domain Eukaryota; kingdom Metazoa; phylum Chordata; class Mammalia; order Dasyuromorphia; family Myrmecobiidae; genus Myrmecobius; species Myrmecobius fasciatus. Next base: position 616,885 of record JAJPUD010000452.1, on the reverse strand, counting down.
TCAGTATATGGAGTTTTGAGAAACAGTCTATGCAGCAATTGGAAAACATATCTAAAGATAGATTTGAAGAAGGAAAGAGAGAAATGTCATAATTTGAATATGTCAGGAACTTAGAGGAGGGCAAGGAGTAAGATGTGATCCTATGATCCTGTGTGTGGGAATTTAAAAAAAAATTCAAGGCTGAATATACCATGTAATTTTCCTTCACTTATTAAGTCTAAGGTAGCCAGGCAGGAGGATTATGTGGGTCTAGCTTCTAGAAGGTCAGCAAGAGCGGGCCTAGTGAGCAGAGGTTGGTGAACTCTGATCCTATAGGGAAAGAGTTGTTTGCCCTGACCCCACCACCCTGGCTGTGGTGTGTGGGTGGCCCTGGGACTTCAGGTATTACCTATAGTCAGACAGAGGTCAGAGGCCCTCAGTTAAATCTTGTTTCAGATAGAAGGGGCCATAAGAGACTAGGCTGGCCAAGACGGGTTGGGACCAGCAAGGTCATGGCGGTCTAGCTGCTGGCTCTCTGTTCTGGAATATACAATGTCACCTTTCCTGAGGTCAAGGTGCATTTCCATCCCCCCCGGCCCAGATCATGTTCACCTGAAATCCAATAGCTTGCCTTCTCTGGGAGACAAGCTGTCTTTCCTGAAAGTGCTGGCACGTTAGAAATGAGGGTGGACAAGCTCATGATCTCCTTTTTCAACATATTTGTTACTCACATGTCTTCCAGTCACCCCACTCACCCTCTCAATTGCCAACAGGCTCTCATTTCCATCTGAGAGCCGGGGAGGATGATGTTTGTTTGAAGAGTTAATCCCTATCTCTTGAGAACTGATGGCTAGGTTTTCACGCTGAGAAATTCTGTAACAAGCAGAAAGAACGAACCTAGGCTCTCTAGCCATCCCCATCACCCTCTGGCTCCAACAAGTCATATCACCACTGTCTAGAGTCTCTGAAAAACTGTTCTTTGAAGATACTTTTTTTTTCAGTCTCACAAGGCAACCTTTAGACAAGGGACTTTTCATTAACCTTTTCCAGAAATATAGTAATACGTTCGGTTTCAAAAGATTGCCAGAGTTCTAGGACACACAAATTATGAAAACAGAAATGTATTTTTCCCACCCAAGTCTATAGAACTCCCTGAAAATTATCCATGATCTTCTTTCCCACAAGAAGAATCTTGCCTCTGTCCAGATTTTTGCTGATGGCTCAACAGGTCTGAGTTGAACTTATCACCATACCTAAGAAAAGTATAACAATTATCATTGGACTGCTGAGGTTGGATTCAGGCTGTTAGCTCAGGAATCAAGAAAGAGACTGACTCCCTAAGGGTAAACAGGGGAGCAGAGACTTGATAAGAATATAATATCCTCCTCATCAGGAATAGATGGTTAGCATTTTGAGTTTTGTATCCCCACACCTAGTTCAGTAAAAGGCACTTAATTGCTTTTAGAATGAATTAAGTCTAGTACTAGTGAGCTTAATTGATTCTGAATCCCAGAGTTGTTTACTTTATCCTGAGATCAAATGAAGTAAGACAAATCAAATGAGCATAGAACTAGCTCTCCATCCATGTCCCCATAGAATTAAACTAGAACCTCAAGGCTCAGTCCCCATGGGTCAGTCTCCATCCCAATGTGACTGAGGGGCTCTTACTGTATAATGATGCAAAGTCTTCTACTTGGCTGCTGAGCAGGAAGAGCTGATGATTAAGGGAAGCTGGAAGTCAGTGTTGGAACAAAGCAGACGATTCCATCTCTCATTCTTTATTGTGGATAAGAGGAAGGATTGCTTTGAGCTGCCTTTGAGCCAGATGGTAAGAAGGATAAGGGACCCTATCTCTCATTTAACTATGAAAACATGGCCACTGGGATAGCTAGGAGGCGCAGTGGAGAGCACCAGCTCTGAAGTCAGGAGGACCTGAGTTCAAATCTAGTCTCAGATACGTAACACTGCCTACCTGTGTGACCCTGAGCAAGTCACTTAACCATAATTGCCTCAGGGGAAAAAACAACACATGGCTACCTAGGGCTATTTTGTCCTTTTTTTCTTTGATTAGGTCACCATGCAGCAACACTGAGTGAACATGTCCAGATAGGAGCTATGGTTCTCCTGACATCTCAGGGTTACTATTTCTACTCAGAGCTGATTGACAATGGCAGCATCAACTGGATCTATAGTGGCTGAAGGCAAGAAGAGGCAGAGAAATGCACTGAACAAAAAGACTCTGGTGCAAAGGGTCATGGTTCCTGATGGACTTATTGTTCAAAGAATAATTCTGACTATAGAATCAAGAAAGGACATCGAGACCATAAACTGTATTTCTCCACTTAACTGTGTCCCCTACCATTGTTTGATTCTATTCTTTTCATGCATTTGTGTGTATTTGTAGAAGAGTTTGACGTAGGTTTTATTGACTTTGTAGGGAGTGGGAGGGATGTTTTGTGCCAGTAGTTCCTACTAATTAAGCCTTTAAAACCTTTAAAATAATCTGGCTGATCCAATGGACTCAGGAGCAAGAGTACTAGAAATTTTGCCTTTCCAGGTTGCCCATAGAATCTTGAGGGAGAATAGTAGTAGTAGTCAGCCACTCAAGCTTCCCATGTGAGTTCAGTTTAGTGGGCATTAGACAAACATTTATTGATCACTCTGTGGAGAGCACTGTTCTGAGTGGTAGGAAAGCTATAAAACTTAGCTACAAATCAGTTGTGCCCTTATGGAGCTCACAATCCATCTAGGGGAGAAGACGCAGAAATAATTCTATGGAATTAAATATGTTTCATGTTTATGTTATCAAATATCATGTTTAATTCCTATGTTTCATACCCACAATTAATCATCTAAAATCACTATATAAAGCCTTTGAAGAATGGGGGGGAGCATAAAGGAAGAGGGAGGGAAGAAAGAAAGACATTTACATGATTACTTTATATATTTGGAGGATATAACACATGGAAAACTTAGTTTCACATGAAATCATCTTTTTATTATGCTGTTATGGAAATGCTATTTTTGTTCCATAAATTGAAAATGAAATAATTTTTTTTTTTAAAGATCCAACTAAAATGTCGCCTCTTCTAACTGAACTTTTCCTGATCTCTCACTAGTCAAGAATGGACATGAGAGGATAGGGAACTGCATGAGCATGGAGATAAGAAAACCTAAGGTGTATTTGGGATTTGAAGACAAGCCAACTTGATTGGAACATGGTATTCTCACAGTACTCCCCACCATGTGTGCTAAGGAGGCAGCGACCCAATGGGATCATTGCTGCCCCTAGAGATACAATCTATTGCTATTTATGACCTTGGGCAAACTACTTTTTATTTCTAATAGTATATGTATACATATATATATATATATACATATATGCACATATATGTATATGTGAATAACTGACATAAAAACACATTGAGCAGATCCTTGAAAATTTTTAATAGTATAAAGATACTGTGAACAAGAGTTTGAGAACCACTGTTCTATGTCATGTAAGAAATTAGAAAGCTGCTTAGAACTCCGAGGTTAAGTGAGTGGCTAGAGTCTTTCCAGAGGAATAGAACTAGACTCATGCCTTCCTGACTTTGTTGCTGCCTCAGTTAAAAAAAAAAAAAAAGAGATTCAAAGGGCATTAACAACCAGAGGGAGAGGAAAAGTTCCATGGAGAAAGCTGCCCTGGAGCTGGGGCAGGGAGTCCATTGGGGACTTTGAGGGGAACAGAAAGAGGGAACATGGTTCAGGAATGGGGAGCAGCATGAACCAAGGTATGGGAACAAAGGAGGGAGTTTATAGGGAGCAGCAAGGAGATCAGTTTGACCAGAGCGTGTGGGTGAGGGAAGAAGGGGAGACAGCTAGAGAACGAGGAGAAAAAGAATAGCCAGGAGGTCTCATGAAATTCTAGTTTTGGCTTAGGGGGTTACCTAAGAAGAAGCATCTCCAGGGGAGAAGGAAGGAATGGCATCCAGGCTTTATACCCTTCCTCTGGGAGCCCATGATGTACCTAGAGCAGTCCATCAAGGGTCACCAGTGAAGCAATATCAAGTGGAGGACTCCCAGAGCACCAGCCTTGTTCTCCATCCTATGGAGATGGTTTTATTTCATCTTTAAGCTCAAAATGGAAGTGGGAGAGGGGATGGTAGTGGGGCAAATATTCCAGGAAGGATCTCATAACACTAAGTCACCAGAAACCATCTCCCCTTTAAGTTAAGGAGGGCTCATGAGTAATAGGGTTTGTATCATTAGACAAGGCAACCTATAAAGCCCTCTTAATCCCCTGCCTCTGATGGATAGAGTCCATGTGTCTGGGGATCCCAGAGTAGCCTGGCCAGTAATCTGACAGGGGTCTGTAAAAGCACCGGGGACTGCTGACAGGCTTTATAGGAATGTGGGGGGCTTTAGATTTACAGCATGCACGCTGTAAGGGCCATGCTAATGAGAAGACCCTCATTGTCCATAAAGGAAATCTTATCTCAAACAAAAGCACTCAATAATCTGATTTTTTTTCCTGATACCCAAATCCCCATGACTATATATGTGTGCGTGCAGGTATATATTTATATCTAACCCAAATATTTTTTTTTCCTTAAGCACAGGGACAGAAATGAGCCATTGAAATGGGCCTGGCCATATTATGAAGGGTATCATAGAGTCACAGGATGGTAAAATTAGAGGGATTCTTAGAGATCATTTACTTTAAAACATACACACACACACATTTTACAGAGGAAAAAACTGGGACCCCAGAAAGGAAAAGTAATCCAGGAGCCATTTGCTGCAGGGGACAGAGGATGGTTTGGAGAAATCTCAAGGGATGTCTAAACCTGAAACTCAGTCAACAAACTTGGAAAATCCTCTGCTTCTGATATTCTGTGACTTCCTAACTTCTTATTACGTGTCAGACATGGTGCTAAGCATTTTGTTGGAGCATGTTGCCTCCATTTTTTTTTTAACTTTAATAACCCTAAATTCGGTCCTGATCATATACTCCTCCACTCAAACCTCTGACAGTTTCTTATTGCTTGCCAAACAGACGGGTTCCCAGATGCAGTAGAGGAGCAGAAGGGTGGGGATCAATTGAGAAGGAGACAATTAATGCAATAAGTTCAGCATGAAGCAGTGAGCCAGAGGACCTGAGCAGAAAGAAAGGAATGAACCAAAGAGCTTAATTTTAGCTTCAGTTGTTGTCCAATCCAATTTACTTGTATGTCACGTCTCTCTGAGAAGGAAGGACAAAGTCTGTACAACTTCCTCGATGTCTCCTTCAGAACCATCTGGGTCCAATGACAAGATGGAGATGGCCCTGGATGCAGTGGAGATTTAAACTAAGGGCTTCAAAAGATCTCAGTTCAACTGAGGCAACACCCATTCAATGATAAAGGCTATGTAAGAAATAAGGGAGAGAATGGCCTCTTTTACCTAGTCAAAAAAAAAAAAAAATTCAGTGTGGGAGGGACAGACCCTCAGGGTTTCTGGCCAAACAATTGCTGCAAAAGGGGCAAAGAGGCATTCCAAAGGCTTCATTGCACTTTGAGGTCAGTGTGAAATTAAAGCTTGTTATTGGGTCCCATAATAGTGGTACCCAGACTCCCTTGGTGACCTCAGAGGTCCGATCAGCGGCTACTTAGAAGACCCCCCCAGAACCACAGACAGGTTTGGGTGCCATATGGAGGGGCAGGAATGATGGGAGGATAAATGTTCACCATGCTTCTAGTAATGATAAATTGATTCTGTTATTATAATTCCACATCCTGATAAATGAGAGAAGTTTCTTCCTTAATGAAAACATGACCCAGAAATAAGAGGTGAAAGGATTTTTTTTTTGTTTTGGTTTTTATTTTGCTTGGCTTAGAGCATAAAGTAATTCCCATCAACTTCACAATCCTATGCACGCCCATTCAGTGAAGTTTTGTTTGACTTGAGAAATATTAATAGGGGTTCTTATTTTCTGAGACTGCTTTTGTGTCATGGATCCTTTTAACCATGGATTCAAATTGTTTTTAGATGAAGTAGATTCATTTAATTCATCTAGACCCAAAAAGAGTCATCTAGACACAGTTATAAAGGAAACCAATTGTATTGAAATAAAGATGCAGTTTTTCCCATTTATGTCATAGACATGTTGAAATCTCTACACAGACCTCTTGGAGTCTACACCCAAAGTAAAAAATAAAATAAAATAAAATTCTTACTAGAAAATAACAGGTTTGAATTTATTTAGAGTGAATGGGTATCCTAGAACACTGGATGCCAGATCTTGAAGGACCTTAAAATCAATAATGTCAGAGATACAAGGGACCTTATACTATATATATATATATATATACATATATACATATATATATACATATATACATATATATGTATAATATTATATAATATTATAGACATCTCTTTGTCTCCTTGGTCTTTTAATATGACTTCTTATATTTAGGTTGTATATCCATTTGAAGGCTAATGTAGCATATGATTTAAGTTGCTGGTAAAAATCTAATTTCTGCCAGACTTTTTTTAGTTTATTCAGAAGTTTCTGTCAAAAAGGAAGACATTACCTCAGTGGCTACTGTCCTTGGGTTTATTGTACACAGTGCATCTATGCTGGATTGTTTCTGAGTTCTGTTTAGCTAATCTTATCTGTTGATCTTTTTTTTATCAGTACAAAAGTATTTTAATGACAAGTGTCAGAATTGTGGGTCTCTCCCTTTTGTTTTCATTATTTCTTTTGAGATTCTTGAAATTTTTTGACTGCAGAAAAATTTTAAAATTTTGACCCAGTTTTATAAAGTAATCCCTTGATTGGTATGGCATGAAATGTAAAAATGAGTTGTTGTAGTATATAATTTTCATTGTGTTGAGATGTGTAGGTCATTAAGCAATGATAAATGGGCATCTCCAAAGCATATTTTTGTTTTCATCGGTTCATTTTTAAAATTATATAGACAAACAGAACAATTTTGCTACTAAATTAAATGTGGCCATTGTCTTTCTTGCCTGATAAGTAATAAGAATGGGATATAGGACATGGAAATAGAAGATTTTCTGATATTCTTTGCCATTTTTTCTTGAGGCAGAGATCCTGGAAGAAAGTGCCCCAGATCCAGAGATGAAGCCCACAAAAGTGAGGGGTCTGAGGCTATATAAGTGAATGGGATTGGGAGCCAGCTAACTCTTAATTCCTTGTCTGTGATTTGTTGTTTGTGACCTTGAAGACCATGCAATTTTCTTGGTAAAGATATTGGAGTGGTTTGCCATTTCCTTCTCCAGTATTTTAAGGCACCCAGGGTTAAGTGACTTTTCCAGGGTCATAGAACTAAAAAGCATCTGAGGTCACATCTAAACTCAACTCTTCTTGAGCCATCCACTGAACCACCTAGCTGCCTCTGAATGAGGGCCAGCTGGCCTCAAAGTACCTTGCAGCTGAGCATCAAATGGCAATATAAATGGAGAGTAAACCTTGCTAGTGGAATACTTTTTGTTATTTAATTCAATTGAATTAAACAAACATTTTAGCACAGACCATGGGACTTCTACTCCAAGTCCCATTCAGACTGCTTCTTCAGACTGAGATTAGGACTTCTCCCCCAGAGATCTTTGGAATCCTTAGGAGAAAACAATATTTCACAACCCCCTTGGGAGACCCCATGACTGCTTCCCTTTACTGATGTCAAATTAACCAGTGAAATCTTATTTCCTAAGATCTTATGGGGGAGAAAAGCTGGTTCCATTATCCCCCCAAAATGAGTATTTACTTTTCTGTAAACATATAGAGCCCAACTTAAAGAGCTCATATGTGAGCTCATAGGGCATTGCTGGAAGTCCTTTTTCCTCTGTAATAGGGACTTCATGAGGCTCCTTTCAGACACCACATCACTTTTTTTTCCCCATTCCTCGACATGCTTGCTCTGGGGTCACTTTTCCTCAGGAGGTTCCATTGGTCCTTGGCTCAAATTCTCAGACTGTTCAAGTCACAAAGTGCTTCTCTGGTCAAAGGATCAGGAGGGAAGAGACAGAAGCTCCTCTTTCCTCCTTCCCCACTCATCGTGACTATTTTCCCCCATGAGGACTTGGCCCGAACTGTGTTTCCCTGTGGACTTCCAGCCACTTAACTGAACAAGTTTGCTATTTTATTTCAGAATGAATTGTATTAGCAAATCCCTATATACAATCCTTTCTACAATTGAAGAGAATTCCCATTTCTTTCTACTGACCATCCTCACCCACCAGGTGAAAGAATAGACTTTAATTCCAGGGTCATTATCTATCTCTGAGGAAACCTGTATTCAAATCTTGCCTCTGAAACTGAGACATAGAAAAGGTAAATCATTGGCCCAAGGTCATGCTTGAAGGTCAGTTTCCTTACCTGTAAAATGAGCTGATGGGACTGAAAGGTTGCTTTTAATCTCATGATCCATACTAGCAATGTGCTCTTGTCAAGTCTCTGTCATTCTGAGCATTGATATTTTCAAATGCATTTGAGGGCAAATCATACTTCTATTCATGTGGTGGTTAAGGGAACCCAAACAACTCATATATATGATTTATATTTAGAATGAAGATGATTGATTAATATTAATTGATTCATTAACTTATGTGGAAAGGGTTTTATAACCATAACGTACTAAAGAAATGTGAGTTGTTATTTCTAGTCATATGAAAAGGTACTCCAAATCACTATTGATCAAAGAAATGTAAATTAAGACAAATCTTAGGTATCACTACACACCTCTCAGATTGACTAAGATGATAGGAAAAATAATGACAACTGTTGGAGGGGATGTGGGAAAACTGGGACACTGATACATTGTTGGTGGAACTGTGAACAGACTCAACCATTCTGGAGAGCAATTAGGAACTATGCTCAAAAAGTTATCAAATTGTGCATACCCTTTGACCCAATAGTTTTTCTTACTGATCTTATAACCCAAAGAGATCTTAAAGGAGGGAAAGGGACCCACACGTGCAGAAATGTTTGTGGCAGCCCTTTTTGTAGTGTCTGGAAACTGGAAATTGAGTGCATGCCCATCAATTGGGGAATGGCTAAATAAGTCATGGTATAGGAAAGTTATAGATTATTATTGTTCTATAAGAAATGACCAGCAGGATGATTTCAGAGAGGCCTGAGGAGACTTACATGAACTGATGCTGAGTGAAATGAGCAGAACCAGGAGATCATTATACACAGAAACAACAAGACTACATGATGATCAATTCTGATGGACATGGCTCTCTGCAACAATGAGGTGATTCAAACTAGCTCCAATTGTTCAGTGATGAAGAAAGCCATATACACCCAGGGAGGGGCCTGTGGGAACTGAGTGTGGATCACAACACAGCATTTTTACTCTTTTTGTTGTTGTTTGCTTGCATTTTTCTTTGCTTCTCTTTTTTTTCCCCTTGTGTAGCATGATAATTGTATAAATATGTATACATATATTGGATTTAACATATATTTCTACCATATTTAACATATATTGGATTACTTGCCATTTAGGGGAAGACATTGGGGAAGGGAGGGGAAATTGGAACACAGGGTTTTGCAAGGGCTAATGTTGAAGAATTAACCACTGTTTTGAAAAATAAAAAGCTTTAATTTAAAAAAAAATGTGAGTTGTTATAATCCTGCTTGAAACATGGCAGCTAAAAATGAGCTGCTTTTGAGTTGACAATTCATGTTAACATGCATTATGTGAGGTGTCTGTGAGGTAAGAAGGATGGAGATTAGTTTCCTTAATTGAAAAAAATGGGAATATGTTTAACATATATTGGATTACCTGCCATCTAGGGGAGGGGGTGAGGGAAGGGAAGGGAAAATTGGAATACAAGATTTTGCAAGGGTTAACGTTGAAAAATTACCCATGCATATGTTTTGAAAATAAAAAAACTTTAATAAAAAATAATAATTTTTAAAAAATAAGTAAAAATTTAAAAATAATAAATAAATTCAAAAAAAATTTTAAAAATGGGAATGAGGTTGAGAATAGAATCACTGAGGTAGGGAAGTAACATCTTTAGGGCTCAAATGTCTGACATGAGGCCTTTGAATGCCATCAAGGGTAGTTTTGTATGTTGTTTAAATTGCAAAATAGTTACTTTGAAAGTAGGAATGTAAAACCTAAAATGAATACATCTGTCCAACATTGTCCCACAGGAGAAAGAAGGTGACATCCCCAGACACAGCCACTGACTCATCGGCATAAGCATGTGAATTCTGCACATCTTGTATTTCACAACAGGGATGGAGCGTTGTTGTTTTTTTGGTTCTTTTGTTTTTTCAATTAGCAAGCATTTCTTTTCTCTTCCTACCTCCCCCCCCCCATCCCAGGAGACAAAAATCCCTTGTAACAAGTATGTATAATCAAGCAAAACAAATTTCTACATTGACCATGCCCAGAATATGTCTCATTCTGCATATTTAGGACTCGATATTTCAAACACTGACATCCGTAATGAAAACACAGCCTTATTTCATAGATTAAGTAAGGCATTCTTATCTTTTGGGGGGACAGAACTCATGTCTTGGTAACAGAAAATTTCAATCTAGAAGGAACCATTCAATCCATACCCCTTATTCTACTGATGGAAAAACTGAAGTCCATTGACGTTAAATGACTTGCCTTCCATCTCACAAATACTGAGAGGTGAAGGTGGAATTAAGTCAGGTCTTCTGATGCTAAGTTCAAATGTTTTTCTACTACTTAAACTACTTAGTTTTAAGATGTCACAAAAATCAACAAAGTTTTCATGAAAAGATAGAGATAAATGGACTGTATGATGGTAATAGTCAAATCAACAAGACATATGCCAGATAATGTATTAGGCCCTGGGGATATAAAGAAAGGCAAAAAATTGACCCACTTTCAGAGAGTTCACAATTTAATGTAAGGAGATGATATGCAAATAATAATTTACATACAAGATAAGTAAGGGCTTATCTAGAAAGAAATATACACTAATATTATGGAGGAGTAGGAAGGGCTTCTGACAGAAGGCAAGATTTTAGCTTGGACTTGAAGGAAGCCAGGAAAGTCAGGGAATGAAAGATAGGAGGAAGAGTTATTGGGGATTCCAACAACCACTGAAAATGCCAGGAATCAAAAGATAGTGTTTTGAATGAGGAATCACCTGAGAGCATCTAGGTACAGGCAAAGGGCATAAGAAGACTGGAAAGATAGGAAGGAGACAGTTTACTGTTGTTCAGCCATTTTTGAGTCACGTCCAACTCCTTGTGACCCCATTTGGTTTTGTCTTTTGTTTTTGTTGTTGTTGTTTGTTTGTTTTTTGGAAAAGATACTGGACTGGTTGGTCATTTCCTTCTCCAGGTCATTTTACAAATGACCTGAGGCAAATGGGGTTACATGCTTTGTCCAGGGTCACGTAGCTCTTAAGTGTCTGAGACCAGATTTGAACTCAGAAAGAAAAATCCTCTTGACTTCAGCCCTAATTCTCTATTTACTGTATCACCAAGTTACCAATCCTAGGCTAAATTAATCTGTATAATTTTTATAGACTCTGTCAGGAGCTTTTGTTCTCGGTGCTGGGCAAACATTTTAAGAAGGGCATCGATCACTTTGAACGATAACCAGAGAGGGGCAATCAGAAAATGGAGTGCTTGACATCATGCCATATAAAGCCATACAGTAGATAGAACTATATTACCTCAGCTACTTGTTCTGTAATCCCAGGCTGAATATTTAATCTCTGCTTATCTCAGTTTCCTCATCTATAAATTGAGTATGATAATAGCACCCACTTCACATGGTTCTGTATGAAAGTCTAATGAGATATCTGTAAGTACTTTGCAAATTTCAAGATACTATAAAAGAGTTAGTTATCATTAAATTACTTTATGAATCCTACATTGTTATGTCAATGATTGTCCCTGACAAATACCCTTAATTTCTTCAATTTAGAGCTGTCTCTGATTCCTAAATGAAGTCACAATATCCACCACCATACCTGGTGACACATTTTGTTGTTATTTAAATGTTTGCCTGGTTGACATAATCGATTTTTTTTTTCTTTTAACATCAGAGATTTCTTATACAAATTGAGGAGCTGTCCCTTAGAAAAGAGATTCAACTTGTTCTTCTTGTCTCCACAGGACAGAACTAGGAATATTGAACAATTGAACAATAAGAACCAGGCAAAACCGAAATGGGGAGTAGCAATTTCCCCCTCACTTCATAGCTTCCCACGTTGGTTGTCATAGTCACAGGATCTCAGAGTTCCAAGGGTACTCCAAACTATTCCAGAACAGGACATCCAACGAGTAGTCACCAAATGCCTTCTTTTAGACATCAGCCTACAGCTGACTCCAACTATCCTTCCCAAGGTAGTCCATTCTACTTATGTAGTAGAGGAGATTCCTGATGGGGAATAGATTGGGCCAGATGTTCTCTGAGCTCCCTCCCAGCTCTGAGAATTGGTCATTCTGATATATATCATCATTTTCCTCTGTTTCCCCCTCACTTTAAAAGGATCTTGCAGAAACTAAAGATTTAACAGAAGTTTCACCTGAGCCAGTCCTGATCTGTGATTTCTATTAACTCTCTTTCTCTGTTCTTGGGCTGGAGCCACTTTTAGGGTGTTTAGACAGTGATATGTGCTCAACAAGGGCTCACAAACAATATAGAAGCCACATGTGCACCTTCACGCATGTGGTATGCACTCCCTGGATAGCCCTTCTCTGGATAGCTCTGAGTCTTGCCAAAGTAGCTGATTGCATAACCCACTGGGATTACGTGTGTTTGATCTAGGTTTAAAATTGTAGCATAACCCAGAAGCCCAGAAGGTGTGTCCAAGGAACCAGAGAAGGGGGGAAAGAGGGGAAAGTCTATTCTCTGTTGTGAAGTCAGAGTTTGGCTGGGAGGCCCAGTCATCAACCCGGGCCAGTCAGGAATACTCTAGCTCTCAGGCAAAACAATGGCCCCTTAGCCCACAGTCTGCCTCTGTCCAAATAAACACTGGATGCTGGAAGAATGGCTCTCGGTACCTGGAGATTGTCTGAAGAATTTCTAAAAAGGCCCCAGACAGGGAAGGATTTAAGAAAAAAAAAAAAGGCAATAAGTTTGTTTGTTTGTTTGGAGACAAATCTGCCTTGAACCTAGGGCCCTCAAGGTAAATAGAGACCACTTTACATGATCCCCTGGTGGAGACACATGACTCACCATCCTCCTCAGAGAGTTCAAGTCCTTGACTGGGCTGAGGTACTGAGTAGTAGTACTAATGAAGGAAAGCTCAGGGCTCAACTTTCTGATGAACAAACTTGTTGGGCCCAAATATTCATCTTCATTTTTCGTATTTGTAGGGAATTACTGTCCCCAATTCCCCTCCATTCTTATCCAAGTTAGTCCAAGTAGAGAGACTACCTAGATGTTCAGAAAGGAAAGATCTGAAAAAGCCATCATCCCCTTTAAAATAGCCCCCCATGTAACCCAGCTATTGCCATGTTGTAGATCGTGAAATAATGACCAGTGTAGTAGCTCTGCTTTTTCTTAATATTCCCAGCACTTAACACAGTCTCTACCTGGCACATAGTAAGTGCATAATAAATGCCTGTTGATTGATTGATTGATGATTAGGTTAATGTATAGCTCTTAGGGAGGTCATCTTACGGCTTCTGGATAACATATTTTTACTGTGACGTGTCAACCCATTAACACTGGACTTTGACACTTATTTGAAACAAGAACAAGGGACTTCATCTGAGCAAGGAGTCAGATTTGTACTTTTACTGACTCTGCCCTGTTTTGTTAAAGGAGAACAATAATACTTGAGCACACTTAATAAATGTTTTTGGTTAGATTGCAGAAAAGTGCTCTGTAAGCCTTAAATTGCTACTCAAATGGGAGATATTATTGTTGTTAAGTTGGAATGAGAATGTCAGATCTTGTCCAACAGCCTCCCTCCACACAGGCTCGGAGGATTCACAGAGGGAGTGGATAAAAACTTATTTTTTCATATTTGGTGCTTAATTATGATGTTCTGGGGGTCAATGGTGGTCAATTTACATTTCTAATTTGCTAACAGCTCTTTTAAAAGCTGATTCTGGGTCTCTTCAACCTTTCACTTCCAATAAAACCGGGTCAATGACTATTTCTTTAAGGTCAAGGAGGGAAGCTCAAAAGGTCTCTCTGGAAATCAGCACAAGCTGAGCTTTGAATAAACATGTCCTTGATACTGAGGGATTTCTTCCCAGTCTCCCATGATTCCTTCTAACAAACCCTCAACCCAAGCCAGACCAAATAACTCACTGGTCTTTCCATCAAGCAATCAAGAATTTTTTTTAATTCTTTTTTTTTCTGAGTTCTAAGGGGTTTCTATACCCCTCTTGCCCAGTCTTGTCAATCCTAAGTTCTCCCCCATTTGTAAAATTTAAGGGTTAGACTACTTCATGTCTGAGGTCCCAAGATATTAAAACATTAAATCTATAGTGATATAACACAAAAATGGAAAAGCCAGGAGTAGTACCTAATTCTGCTAGGATCAGAGAATTAGAGAAGGATTAATAATAGCAATAATAATAATTATTTATATACATAATAGCTTCATTATGATCTTTTTGTTCTTTATCTGTTTTTTTTTTCATTTTAACACACATTGCTTTATGAATCATGTCACGAGAGAAAAACCAAAGGAAAAACCAAAAACAAAACAGCATGTGCTGATTTACACTCATTTTTCTATGTTCACTTCTGTCTCCTTAGTTCTAACTCTGGATGTAGATGGCATTTTCTGTCCAAAGTCTGGGATTGCTTTGGCTCACTGAACCACAGAGAAGAACAAAAGCCTTCATAGTTGATCATTGCACATTCCCACTATTATTGTGTACAATGCATTCCTGGCTCTGCTTGCCTCAATCAGCATCAGCTCATGTAAATCTTTCCAGAATCTTTCCAAAATCAGCTTGTTCATCATTTTTAATAGAACAATAATATTCCATTACCTTTATGTACCACAACTTACTCATCCATTCTCAAATCGATGGGCATTCTCTAACTTCTTGGAGTTTCCACAAACATTTTTGCACTTGTGGGTCCTTTTCTCTTTTATTATGATCTCTTTAGGATACAGACCCGGTAATGACACTGCTGGGTCAAAGGGCATGCACAGTTTGATAGCCCTTTTTTAAGCATAGTTCCAGATTGTTCTACAGAATGGTTGGATCATTTCACAACTCCACCAACAATGTATCAGTGTCCCACTTTTCCCACATCCCCTCCAACATTTATCATTATCTTTTCCTGTCATCTTAGCCAATCTGAGAAGAGTGAGGTGTACCTCAGAGTTGGTCCATTATGATCTAACATTGAAGGCTTATAAAAGACTTAATGTATTATTTCATGTGGTTCTCACCATAAGTCTGTAAGGTACTTACTATTATTATTACAGAAGAGAAAACTGAGGCAGGTTGAAGTCAAATGACTTAGATCCTAGCAAAGTGAGACTGGGCAAATAAGGCTGCACTGGAACTCACATCTTCCTGACTCCAAAACTGAGATGTCTTGAAGTAACTAGGAGGTGTAGCAAATTGAACACTGACACAAAATGCTGTCTAGTCCAAATCTTATGTTTTAAATTTTTTTATTATTTTCAATTACACATATATTATATATATATGATATATATTAAAATATTTTAAATTAACAGGTATTTATTTTCTTTCCTTCCAACCTTCTCTGTTCCCTAATGCAAATAAAAAAATGAAGGACAAAAAGAATTGTAACAAATATAGAGATAAAACTGAAAGCAAATGCTTCATAGATCATCAATTGCAGAACTAGGAACCCAGAGCTTTGAGCTCTTAATCCAGTACTCTATCACAAGGATACAGCCCAGGACAGAGGGCAAGGACCATGAAAATAGAGAAGAATCAGAAAAAAAACAGGAATTTCAATTAATTATGGATACTAGAACACATTTCTTTCTCCTCATCATCTTGTTGGAAAAGGACAAAGATGTATAGGAAGGGATCAAGCATTAAGTACCTACTGTGTGCTAGATACTGAGCCAAGAATTTTAATAATATTATCACTTTTGACACTAACAACAATCCTGGGATATACTGCTATTATTATCCCCATTTTATAGAGATAGAAACCAAGGACCCAAACAGCTATGTAGCCCAATCAGGATATGAGAGCGGATTCTCACAAAATATAGCTAGCATCCATAACTAGAGAAGGAATTGATTGTGTCTGAATACAAATTGAAGCATATTCTCCTCCTCTCCCCCTCCCTCTCCCTCCCCCTCCCTCTCCCTTTTCTTCCCCCCTTCCTTCTTCCCTCTCTCCCTCCCTCTCTCTCTCTCCCTTCCTCCCTCTCTCCCTCTCTCCCTCTCCTTCTCCCTCTCCCTCTCCTTTTCCTTCTCCCTCTCTCTTTCCCTCTCCCTCTCACTCTCCCTCTCTCTTTCTCTTTTCCCCCCTCTCTCCCTCTCCCTCTCCTTTCTCTCTCACTTTTTTTAAACTTTATTTTTCTTGAGGATTCTTATTTTCATTAGGATAGGAAATCTATGTTTTCTTTCACAATATGACTTATGGAAATGTTTTTTATAACTTCACATGCGGTTTCTTAATTGTGGATGGGGATATGGGAGAGAACCTAAAACTCCAAAATCTAAAAACAAATGTAAAAAAAATCATTTGAAGTGTAACTGGGGAAAATATTAAATCAATAAATCAAATACAAATACCAAAAAAAGATAGCTGGGAAGTTTTTATTCATCCTTTCTTTTTAGACTTCCAAAAAATAGAAACCCATGACTGCCAAGGTATCTTTTTATTTCTTTTCTTATCCAGGTAGAAGGTGGGATACCAGAGGTATGTAGATAGCCTCTCCTTTTCTCAGAAGACCTTCTATTTGCCCTCAGGATGGGTCTGTATGCTCTTGGATTGACATGTTTTGGGACTGTTATTTGTTTTATTTTGTTTGTTTTTTCTTCTGGTGCCATTTTTTTCAATATTATAGTCATTAGGTAGAGAAGCAAGGAGAAAGAAAAACTGTCTTTCCCTCCCCCAAGGACATTTCCTTCTCAGTGTCTAGGATACAACTCTCTAGGTAAGAATTTATGTCATGCTTACTGACTGACCACTTGACTGGCTGATCTGCCATGAGATTTAGCAACTCTGAACTGGATTGCTGTTTTATGTTTAGACCCAGAGCTGTGTCTGATGCTTTCAGTCAATCCTAAGATATTTCCTGTGCCTTTCGTCTAACAGCCAAAATCCTTATGATCCTTTCAAATTGATTGAGAACGTATCTGCACGTAGTGTTCTAGTGATGAGGTGATCGGGAAAGTATTTTAATACCTTGTTTACTCTATTGATTGAATGATTAACTGAGGGAAGAATGTAAGGGTGAGCTTCCATCCCCACTTCAATTATACTTTCAAAGTCTTCCACAAATCAACGAAGTTTCTGTGGCAAAATCCATAGAATGCCAGTTACCACCTGTATGACCTGCAGTTAAGTCATTTAAATATTCTGGGTTTTTGTTTTTATCTCTTCCATGAAAAGGTTGAAGGAGATATAATTGTAGATTCTGAGAAGGGCCCTAAGAGTCCAATAAACTTTTATATCTCTCTTTTATTTTCTCTGAACCCTTTGGAAAGAGGTCTATTGGGAAGAACACTCACTAGCTCTCTGCCACTTAATACTTCTGGATATTTGAGGAAATCATACACTGAGGCTCAGTTTCCTCTTGTCAAATATGAGGGTTGGGTTGGACCATTATTTCTAGCTCTAGGCTTTTATTGCTCATCTGCTCTCCCCAAACCTAAGACTCATGTCAGACCAAGCCTGGATTTCTTTCCTTCCTAATATCCCAAATACAAAAATGGGGGCATCACTTTCCCCAAAGGTTCCCTTCACATGTGTTTCACTGACCTCTTCCATGTTCATGAGGATCACATCCAGAATGGTATTTGCCCTTATGGTGTCCTCTACTTTTTGAAGGACAAAAATGATCATTAAAGCACGGTAGAGATTTAATAGCTACTTCCTCTCCTATTGACAGAGAAAGTTCCCTTCTGTACAGTGTCATGGTTTCATGCCAAGTTTGTGATCTTTTGCTTTATACTCATCAATGTTCTCTTTCTTTTCAGAAAGTCAGTCATCTTTGTAAAACTCAGTTCCCTCTTCCCGAAGAGCAGCCCTTGTATCTCATTTCTAAAGCACTTGACCATTTCCAAGGATCTCTCCTCCCAGTGTCTGCCCCACTGACTTCAGAGACTTGTTGTTATTGTTGGGAGATATTATGCTCCCACTAATTGTATATTCTGCAAAATGCCTAGAATGACCTTGGTCACTGATTCAATGTACAGTAAAGATAGACATGAATGCACACAAGTGTACTTGGTACATGTGTTGTTGTTCAGTCATTTGAGTCTTGTCTAACTCTTCATGACTCCATTTGGGGTTTTCTTGACAAAGATACTGGAGCAGTTTGCCATTTTCTTCTCCACTTCATTTTACAGGTGAGGAAACTGAGGCACACAGGGTTAAGTGCCAGAGTCACACAGTTAGTAAGTGTCTGAGGCTGAATTTTAACTCAGGTCTTCTAGACTCTGGATCCAATACTCTCTTGATAGCACCACCTAGCAGCCATGAAGCAATATGTCTGACTAAAAATCATTTAGAAACTATGAAAAGTCTTTGATATTCATTGACTATTTTAAGCAATATTTAAAAAAATTTATTAAAGCTTTTTAATTTTCAAAAGATATACATGGATAATTTTTCAACATTAATCCTTGGAAAATCTTGTGTTCCAATTTTTCCTCCTTCCCCAATCCTTCCCCTAGATAGCAAATAATCCAATATATAGTAAATATGGTAAAAATATGTTAAATCCCATATATGCATACATATTTCTATAATTCTCTCGCTGCACAAGAAAAATCCGATCAAAAAAAGAAAAAAAAGAGAAAGAAAATAAAATGCAAGCAAACAACAACAAAGAGTGAGAATCTAATGTTGTGATCCACAAATGTTATGTTGTGATCCACAGTCCTCTCTCTGGGTGTAGATGGCTCTCATCATCACAAGATCATTGGAACTGGTCTGAATCATCTCATTGCTCAAGAGAGTCATGCCCATCAGAATTGGTCAGCATATAATCTTGTTGTTGCTGTGTACAATGTTCTCTTGGTTCTGCTCACATCCCTTAGCAAAGGAAGCACCAAGAAAGCACTAGGAATGCAAATATGGCAACAACAAAAATATTCCCTGCCTTTTAATAATGCAAGACAACTTTTAATTAGCTGGAAGAGTTGGAAGGAAAGGAGCATGGAGGAGAAATATAGAGAGACAGGATCTCAGCCAGGAGAAGAATGAAGGAGTGAGCCTTGCCTCTTCCTCAAAATGGAGGTTCTGGGATGAATTCAGTAAAAGTTCAGGGAGAGGCAGCTGTGGTGCAGTGGATAGAGCACTGGCTCTAAACTCAGGAGGACCTGAAATCAAAAACACCCACAAACATTTACTAGCCATGTGACTCCAGGCAAGTCACTTAACTCTGATTATTTCAAACAAATAAATAAGAGTACAGGGCTACAAGAGGGGAGACATCTTCCACCAGAGTGAAAAAGCTGGAGATGCACTCATTTTCCAGGACGAATAGGCTTCTCAGACATGTAATGAAAGTCTCCAGTCAGGAAGATGAGAGGAAGGAACATAGAGTTGACCATATTAAGAGGCGTGTCCAAAGTCACACAGGAAAAGCACATCACAGAAGGGGTTTGAATCCAGGTCTATGTTTCTAGAGCCAGTGTTCTTCCCAATGCATCTTCTTAATTATCTTCTTACTTCTTAATTATCATCATAATTTGGTCAGTGAGAGATTCATTATCATTTTCTTTGTGATGATGTTTATGGACTTTCCCACTTTGAAAACTACCCTGAGAGCGACAGAAAGCTCCTGGACAGAAATTGAGTAAAGAGGACGATATCTTAGATCATTGAAAATGGGAATAAAAATATATTCTTCCAAAGTCATAGAGAGGATGAATGGCAAAGTCTCTCTCAACTAACTAATCTCTCTCAAAACTAACTAATTTATTAAGTACCTATGATATACCCAGAACAGCACCAGGTACTCTTGAGGAAGAATACTGCAAGCCTTTCTTTGTATCCTTTGCACTTAGCTGGTCCTGGGACATAGCAAGTCTTCAGTAAAAGTGTTTTAGCTAAAGGAGAAGACTTGTATCTAAACCTCTGCTCTGTGATCCTGCCTGTGAGCCTGTATTTCTTCCTTAATAAGACAAGGCGCAAATGAATTGTAAGGCTCCCTCCAATCTTAAATCTTCCGATCCAAATTTGGAGCCATTCTGGTGGAAGCTGGGGAAGGAGTTAAAAAGCCCTCTGGGTCATGAAGTGGCCCCAAAGCCATTGCATTGAAGGATTCAAGAGCAAATGGCCCTGAACCAGTAATTAGAGGGGCTCAAATGGACTCTCAAGAGGAGAAGAATGCCTTTTTACCCCAAGATGTTTTTGTACCGGCACAGATAAGTCTATTGTGTTGGCTCAATGACCCAGCTCTGCTGCCTTTTCAGAATGTCAAGTTCATGGGCCCCGTAGCACAGAAGCCTTTGAGAGCCTCGTTCATATTTTTCATCTGTGAATACACCCATTATTGCCAATGCTCCAGTCCAAAGGGCTTGAGAAATATGAGGGTTCAAAGGATTTGCCCGTTGAATTCCTATTTACAGCCTTGGGGAAGCAGCTGATATGTCTTTATAGACTCAGAGCTGGAGTGAAATTACAACCTCGTAGAATATTGAGCTCCATCCTCTTCAATCCCCTCATTTTGTGGAGGAGAAGACAGAGGCCCAGTAAGGGGAAGTCACTTGTTCAAAGTCACACAGGAGGTTTATAGCAGAGCCAAGGCTTGAAACTGGGTCTCCTGCCTCCTGTCCCAGGGAACCTTTGGCCTATCTGTCTCTGTCTTGTGTGTTGATGGGCCTGGAAAGGCCATGGGGATTAGGATCGTACCATGCTTTTGCATGAAGACTCAGAAATGGGGGGCATCTGGAATGAGTTTGGGGCAAAAACCCAGCCCACCGTAGGACACCTGTGATGCATTAAAGCCCCAAGTCCAGGACCAGCTTGGTGCATTTGAGAAGCAGGGGCTTGCAAAGAATACTAACCTGTGAGAATGTAACTAGAGAAGGGAGATTTCAGGGAGGGGAGCAGGCCAGAATCTGACTGTCTCTGGGGAGGACGAGTCCAGGCAGAATGTTGAAAGCTGAACGGTATTGAGTTTCCACACCATGAATCAAGGAAATGGTGGCTTGTGGATGAAACTTTAATTCTTGCAACCACTGTGACAGAAAACTACGATTAGGGAATGTCACATGTCATTGCCAGGAGCTCCAGAACATTAGGGGCTCCCAACAACCATTTTTAACAGGAAGGACATGTAAAGGGGGACACTAAATGACCCCAAAAGCTTACTATAGTGAGAAAAGCAATAGATTTGGAATTTGGAGGACTTGAGTTCAAATCTTTGTTCTACTATTACTTGTTCCCTGAGTGACCTTAATCAAGAAGCTTCTTCCTGGGCCTTAGTTTGTCATTCTCAGCCATTTTTCTGAGTATGATCAGACTTGATGATGACAGACGCTGTCCTTTCAAACTGCAGAGTCTATAATTCTACACATACATAAAGAAAGAATGGATTAAACCAGCAGTGTCAAATCAAATAGAGTCAGGATTTCTATATCATTGGTAAGGTTCTCTGCTGGCTCCATACTGATTTTGAAAAATCACAATTTTTTATTATGTAGCATTTTTATTTTGCTACTTTCCAAATATATTTTCATTTTAAATATTAATATTTAATAATAACAATATGGTTCAAGCCATACTGACCCTTCTAGTTATATATTTGACACCTTTGTACTAAATGACCTCCAAGGTCAGTGACAACACTGAGTATGGCTGCCCTTTCCAGATTAATTGGAATGACTCCCCAAATCTTATCAATGGAAGAGAATCATTGAATTTTGGGGTTCAGGTAAGACTAGCAGACCTCTTATATCTCTTGAAACACAGAGATTCTTTGATTTAATCAACAAGTGTTCATTAAATGGCTAGGGTGGGCAGACCATGATGCCTACAGCTATGTCTAGAGAAATGGTGTGTCGTAGGGTTTTGAATTAGGATATTTCATGATATCTATTCTGATTAATTTTATAGATGAAGATACTTATTTCTAAAATCTGAGGAATTTATGTTTTAAGAAAATAGGATGGCATGATGTGAGAGATTGCTGGAGAGGACTTTCATGCATCCATTCTGCTCCTTACACACAAAATGGCACTGCCAATTTCCAAGTATCTGTACTATATCTTATGCTCAAAATTTTCTCCCTCCTCATCTTCACCTTTTAAAAATCACCAAGACTCAAAAAAGAAAGCATGGTAAGGGGTCACAGGAAATACCTTCTGCAGAAAGTGTAGTTGTAGTTAAGGTTTTTGTTGTCCAGTTCTTTTTTAATCATGTCTGAGTCTTCATTTATTAGCAGAGGTAATATAGCCATTTGCCATAGTGAGGCAAACAGGCTTAAATAACTTACCCAAGATCCCATAACTAGTAAATGCCTGAAATGAGATTTGAACTCAGGAAGGTGGATCTTCCTGACTTCAGGCCCAGTGAGTCACCTAGCTGTCCCTTAGAATTAAGGCTGCCTTCTTTTTATTCTGTATGTATCTATGTTCATGCTTCCTTCCCTATTAGAATAGAAGCTACTTGAGAGGAGGGACTGTTTATACTTCATCTTTTGTTCCAGGCACAGTAGGCAACTAATGGATGCTTATTGACTGAGTTGGTTGATCCAATCAGAGATAACACTCAAGAAGTCATTTATTTTTATATATCTCTCAGTTCCCCATTGTGTAATAAATAAAACAAATAAGACAGGATCCTTTCCTCTGGAACCTTTCAGTCTAGTTCAGAAAGCTATGCAACCAGAGAAGTATTCTTCCTCTAGGTTTTTGTCATAGGATAGGGAATAGTAACTGAATTTGTGATTTGCCAATCATTCAACAAGCATCTATTAAGTGCCTACTAGGTGCCATACACTGTGCCAAGAACTTGGCATAGAAAGGGAAAATACTAGTCCCCCCTAGTAGCTCGAAGTCCCAGGGGGAGACATCATATGCTTACATGGGTAGATCCAACATAAGTTCAGAGAAGAAGGAAGATAACTTTTGCTCAAACTCCACCTTCTGCAGGAAGGCTTTCCTAGGTCCCTCACATGGTATGGTGTGGTCTCCCTGCCAATGCATTTCTCACCTCCTCTGTAACTTAGAGTTTTGGAGGACTGCCTAAGGCATTGAGATGTAAAATCTCCAGGGTAACACATATAGTATGTGTCAGAAGCAGGGCATGAACCCAGAGCTTCCAAAGCTGGCCTCTATCCATTGCTTTATGCTTCCTTTTACACTTGCCATATTTAAACATAAATTTTCAAATGATAGGAGATCACACTAGTGAGAAATCTCATGGAAAATGGTCTCAGAGAAGAGCAGAGCCTTAAAAAATGGAGTGAAGAAGAGGAGGAAGTCAAAGTGATGAGGATTAGACTGTGAGCCCAGAAATTGTTCCAAGTGTTGGATCATAATCTATCATTACTGACTCATTACCCCTTCCCCACCCTCACCCCCATTCATAAATCAGATCTGGGCTCAGGGACACTGGTTCTACATTCCCTCTACAAAGGGTTAAAATTAGAGTTCATCATATATTTCTATCATGTTTAATATATATTGGACTACTTGCCATCTAGGGGAGAGGGAAGAAGGGGAAATGGAACACAGGGTTTTGCAAGGGCTAGTGTTAAAGAATTGTCCACTGTTTTGAAAAATAAAAAACTTTAATAATAAAAAATAGAGTTCACAATGTCCTTTTCCTTCTCCTGTAGTATTTTTTTAAGAAACAAAAGAAAACAGATTTTCAGACAAGAGTTGGAAAATAGTAGAGGATCAGCAGAGCAGTGAGGCAATTATGCTCTTTAAATAAATAAATCAAGACCAATTTTCCTTCCTGCCCCTACAGTCTCATTCCTTAGAAAACTTCATCATACTTTTTCTCCTTTTTTCTGATGGAGAAGCAGAACAAAGCAGTTGCCCCCTTCCAATGCTGCCATCGGACATCATCTGTTTTTTGGTTGGTGGCTGGCTTTGTTGGATGAGTAAAACCTCAGCCTTGGAGGAAAGCTGAACAGCCAACTGAATGAGTGTCTCCAAGGTCAAGAGGCAAGGGTAATTCTTTCCTAAGTCTGGAAGGACAAAGCTTATGGATTATAGAGGTGTTTGGGCCACTGAGAAACAATGAATTTCCACCAAAAGACCTTTTCCCAGGGGTGCCAAGGAAAGGAAATCTAAGCAGTCAAAATGTCAATCAGTGGTCCCTTTAAAAGAGGCACTGGAGAAGTATAATCCAGGGACTGAGGATTATGGCAACAAAAGGAAGCATCCCCTTCCAGATGATGATGTGAACAAGAGTGAGCAGGATGTTGACAGGCACATCACGGAGCAAGAGGGATTTAATGATGGAAGGGACCAGGTACATAAACCATAAACCATAACCAGGTACTCAAACATAAACCAGGTACAGTGAGAGCTTAGCAGCCCAGAATCCTTTGTATCTAAAAAGAACAGTTTGAGCTGCTCCTCTGACTGGCCTCCGAATAGCTCTCCTTTCTATGTCAGTCATCACCATTTCTTGCACAGGCTCTTGTGAGCTGCCATTTTGGAAATCTTTTTAGCAACTTAACACAGGAAGAACTGTGGGGTGATTGACTATACGTGGTCCAATGGCTGGTCAAAGTTTTGTTTCTCCCCTACATTACTTCAATCCTCATGAAACAACAGCCAATAAGTCCAGTTGTGTACCAGGCAGTAGGATGATCCAGCTCTGGGATGATCTAGCCCCATAGCAAGGGATGACTCTGAATGCCCAAGTTGAGCCAGCTAGGATTTCCATCTCTCATGAAATTCTAAGCCCTTTGTGTCTTAAAACTTCCCTCCATTGGAGTTTGCTGATATTTTGACAGCATTTCTCCTTGCTCCTGGTCAGTCAGTAAGTCAATCTATTACCTTTCATTACATCTTCACCACATAGCTCAGTGCCTGGAACATAGTAGGTATTTAATAAATATTTTATGACTGACTGGCTGCCTGACACATTAATATCAGGATTTTCTCTATTCCTAAACCACTGCCTCCAACAACATATGGCTGAAAGTGTTGCTGCCTGATTCGTGATAGAAGGTGAGAAGCAATGTGGTGTAGTGAATAGAGTACTGTACTTGGGAGGCAGGAAAAAACTTGATTTTTAATCTCCTTTCTGCTGTGTGACCATGGGCAATTTCCTTCACTTCTGAGTGTCCCAAGAAACCACCTAAGGCTCTAAATTAAAAGGGCTACCAATATGCATCAGTGGAAGGAGTTTCAACACCAAGAACTCCCCCATTCAACTTTTTTTTTAATTGCCATATTCATTTTTTTAAATAGACAATGGGAAAAGGTTCTAAAATGAGAGCTAGAAAACATGGGCAAATGAACTTATGAAATCATGGACCTAGGCTAATATCTGGATACCGAGATAGAAAATGTACAAATACATCTATTCATGATATACCACTCAGTACAGACAAGAAACATAATTCCTGTGTATGACCTCAAGTGAGCCCTTCATTTCACACCAGTTTGAACTTCCTGAAACAGGTTCCTCAAATGTGCATGTTTGCAAACTTTTTTCCTTATTGCTTAGTTCAGCATTGATAGACAGAAAGACACACACACACACACACACACACACACACACACTCACCTCAAGGGTGGAGGGAGAAAGAAAGAAAAAGAAAAGTATCCTGGATTGGAAGCGAGGAGATATTAGTAAAAATTCCTGTCGTACACATAGCTGTATATTTCTGATTCCATTACTGGGGCCACATCCCCAGGGAGCCATAGACAAGGGAAAAAAAATCCCTATATATTCCAAATATTTATTACAGCACTTTTTGTGGTAACTAAGAATGGAAACAAAGTAGATGCCCATCATCTGAAGAATGGCTAAACAAATTACGGTACATGAATATTAGCATTCTGTAAGAAAAACTACATATGATAGTACAATGAGGGATCTAACTTTTGTTTTTGTTTTGTTTTCTTTTTTATTACAGGGAAAGATCTACACGAACTGATACAGAGAAAAGTAAGTAAAACCAAAGAAATAACATGTGGAATAACTACACCAATGTAAATGGAAAGAACAATGATACTTGGAAAAAAATCAAAGTTCAATGTTAAAAAAAATAGAAAGATCAAAGAAGACTCAAATTGAAGAGATGTGAGAGAAACTCACACTTTCTTGGAGGTGGAAGGTCTTCAGGGGTTATACACATTTTACAGGTTTTTGGACTTTTTCCAGGATATTGATCAGTTTTGCTGACTTTTTGGTCTTTGGACACCAAAGGGAGTGAGGGAGGGAGACAAAGGGAAGGAAGGGAGGAGAATGGGAAGGAAGCTTTTAAACAGAGGAGGCTGTATTTGACTCTAGAGGTAAGAGAGTCAAATTATTTTTTTCTTTTTTATTTATTTCTTTCAATACTTCCCAATTATATGTAAAACAATATTTACTATTAATTTTTTAAATTTAGAATTCCAAATTTTCTCCCTCTCTCTTATTATCCCTCGAGAGGATATTGATTCTACATGTGAAGTCATACAAAACATTTCTATATTATCTATGTTGCAATATACATACATATATACACATAAAACAAAGAAAAATAATATTATAATATAAAAAGTATGCCTCAATTTATGTATAAACTTCACCAATGTCTTCTCTGAAATGGATTGATAGCATTTTTCATCACAGATCCTCTATCTTGGATCATTGATTTGGTCACAGAAGCTAAATCTTTCCCAATTGATTTTGGTTACAACATTGCTGTTATTGTGTACAATATTTTCCTGATTCTGCTCCCTTCATTTTGTATCAGTTTATAAAAGTGTTCCTATGTTTTTTCTAAAACTATTCTGCTTATCATTTCTTTTTTAAAAATCTTATTTAATGTTACTTTTTATCAATTAGAGGTAAAAACAACTTTAACATTTTCTTCAAATGGTGAGTTCTAAATTCTTTTATTCCCTCTCCTATTTCCTCCATTGAAAAACCAAGCAACTTCTATGTCCCAAAGAGATTTTACAGGAAAGAAAGTGACCCACATGTGCAAAACTGTTTGAGGAAGCCCTTTTTGTAGTGGCTAGAAACTGGAAGATGGATGCCCATCAGTTGGAAAATGGCTGAATAAATTATGGTCTATGAATGTTATGGAATATTATTGTTCTGTGAGAAACGACCAGCAGGATGATTTCAGAGAGGCCTGGAGAGACCTATATGAACTGATGCCAAGTGAAATCAGCAGAACCAGGAGATCATTATACACACCAACAAGACTATACGATGATCAATTCTGATGGACATGGTTCTCTTCAACAATGAGGTGATTCAAACAAGTTTCTATTGTTCAGCAATGAAGAAAGCCATATACATCTAGAGAGAGAGAGGCCTGTGGGAACCGAGTATAGACGACAACATTTTAACACTTTCTGTGAATATTTGCTTACATTTTGTTTTCTTAGGTTTTTTTTTTCTCTTTCTAGATCTGATTTTTCTTGTGTAGTAAGATAATTGTATAGATATGTATGTGTATATATATATTAGATTTGTCATACAATTTAACATATTTAACATATATTAGACTACCCATCATCTAGAGATGGAGGTGGGGGGAAAGAGGGGAAAAAATTGGAACAAATTTTTTTTTTGCAAAAGTCAATGTATAAAAAATCACTCATATGTTCTGTAAATAAAAAGCTTTAATTAAAAAAAAAGAAAAGAAAGACCAAGCAATTTGACTTGGTTTATAACCTATTTCCATGTAAGCCATTCTATAATAGAAAACGTAGACAAAAAAACACAAGAAAAATAAAGAAAAAGTATCTTTGTTCTGCATTCAGGCTCTATCAGTTCTTTCTCTAGCGCTGGATAATACCTTTCATTCTAAGTCCTATTGAATTGTCTTGGATCATCATATTGCTAAGAATAGTGAAGTTATTCATAATAGATCATCATACAATATTGCTGTTACTCCCACTACAATGTTTTCTTTGTTCTGCTCATTTTACTTTGTATCAGTTCATGTAAGTCTTCCCATGTTTTTAAGAGAGTATCCTTTTCACTTCTTATAACACAGTAGCCATTTAGCCATGGGTTGGTTAGTTGCTGTACTTTGTTCTCAAAGAGCACCAAAATGACATCATTGTGTTAGAATTGAGTTACAGTGTGTCGAGTTATGACTGATCAGACTAATGCAACCCTATAATGCTCTTGCCACAAGTGGAACACAAATAGTTCCTATGAACATCTGGGGGGATTCTCTACTTTTGCGCCTCTCATGTTTCCTTTGGACTAATTCAATTCTGCTTTGCTCATAGAGTATACCACCTTCTCTGATGAAGACTGTGCCAGTGTTTCCCATGTTGTGCAATAGATTTTAAAGTTCTTGAGAGACCTTGAGAGTGTCCTTGTATCACTTTTTCTGACCACCTTGTGAGCCCTTGCCCTGTGTGAGTTCTCCATAAAATAATCTTTTTGGCAAGCGTACATTTGTCATTCAAACAATGTGGCCAGCCCAGCAGAGTTGTACTCTCTGCAGTAGAGTTGGAATACTTGGCAGTTTAGTTCCAGAAAGGAGCTCAGTATCTGGTACCTTGTCCTGCCTGGTAATCTTTAGAATCTTCCTAAGACAATTCAAATAGAAGCGATTCAGTTTCCTGGAATGGTGCTGATATACTGTTAAGGTTTCACAGACACAGAACAATGAGGATATACAACAAATTGTTCAGTCATTCCCCAACTGATGAACATCTTCTCAATTTCCAGTTCTTTGTCACCATTAAAAGAACTGTTATAAATATTTTTGTACAGATAGGTCCTTTCCTTTGTGTGGTTTATCTCTTTGGAATACAGACCTAGAAGTGCTATTGCTTCATCAAAGGGTGTACATGGTTTTATAGTCTCTTGGGCATAGTTCCAAATTGCTCTCCAGAATGATTGTTTCAGTATGAAACTTCATCCACAGTACTGTAGTGTTTTAATTTTCCCACATTCCCTCCAACATCTGTCAATCTGACAGATATGAGGTGGTATCTCAGAATTGTTTTAATTTGCATTTTTCTCATTTGGGATTCAGATTTTTTTTATAAAACTATAGATAGTTTTGATTACTTTAACTAAAAAGTGTCTATTCGTGTCCTTTGACAATTTATCAATTGTTTTTTTTATAAATTTAACTCAATTTTCTATATATTTGAGAAATGGAATTTTTATCAAAGAAACTCACTATAAAAATTTCTTTTCATAGTGATGATTGCCAACTATTTATTTTCTTCTATTCTATTTTCTCCCTATTTATCCTGCTTCTCTCTCACCCTTTATTCTGTTTATTCTCAAAGGTATTTTGATTCTGACTTTTACCTCCCCAAACTGCCCTCTCTCCTATCAGTTCCACCCTCTTCTCTTATCCACTTTCCTTCCTATTTTGCTGTATGGTAAGATAGATTTCTACATCTGAATGTGTATGCTTTTCCCTCTTAGAGCCAATTCCAATGAGTGTAAAATTCATGTAGTTCCCTCTTCACTTCCCCCATTTTTCTCTCATTGTAAAATCTTTCAGGACTCTTTTTATGTCAGATAATTTATCCCATTTTACCCCTGCCTTTCCCCTTTTACTAGTGTATTCTTCTTTCTTATCTTTTAATTTTGTTTTTATTTTTAGATAAATAGAGCATCACATTCTACTCACACCTCTGTTTTCTGCCTATGTATACTCCTTCTAACTGTCCTAATAATAAGAAAGTTTTAGGAGTTATAAACATAATTTTCCCATGTAGAAATATAAACAGTTTAAGTTTTTCAAATCCTTTATGATTTCTATTTACTATTTAGATTTTTATTTTCCTTTTTCATCTTGTATTTGAAAGTCAAATTTTGTATTCAGCTCTGGTCTTTTCGTTAGAATATTTGAATTTCATTGAATGTCCATTTTTTTCCCCCTGAAGGATTATACTCAGTTTATTTGCATAGGTGATTTTTTGTTGTAAGCTTAGCTCTTTTGTCCTTTAGAATATCATATTTCAAGCCCTTTGATCCTTTAATATAGAAACTGCTAAATCTTTTGCTAATCCTGACTGTGCTTCCATGATATTTGAATTGTTTCTTTCTGGTTGCTTATAACACTTTCTCCCTGATCTGGGAAAGCTGGAATTTGAAAACTACAAGGAATATTATAGACATTTTGGGATCCCTTTCAGAAGGTGGGGTGCATTCTTTCAATTTCTATTTCATCCTCTGGTTCAGAATATCAGGATAGTTTTCTTTGATAACTTCTTGAAAGATGATGTCTAGGCTTTTATTTTTATCAAGACTTTCAGGTAGTCCAATATTTTTTTTTTATTTCTCCTAGATCTCTTTTCCAGGTTAATTTTTTTTCCACTGTGATATTTCCCATTTTCTTCTATTTTTCACTGTTTTGGCTGTGTTTCTTTCTTGATGGCTCATAATTGTAACTTTTAAGGAATTATTTTTTCAGTGTTCTTTTGTACTTCCTTTTCCATTTGGCCAATTTTACTTTTTAAGGTCTATTCTGTTTTTTACAATGCTATTTTCTTCAGCATTTTTTTGTGCTTCCTTTGCCAAGTTGTTGAATCTTTTTTTCATTATTTCTTACATCACTCATTTCTATTCTCAATTTTTCCTTTACTTATATTGCTTTTTTTCTTTTTTGAGCTCTTCCATAACCAGAAATCAATTTATAGTTTTCTTTCAGACTTTGGATGCAGGAAATTTGACTTTGTTGTCTTCTTCTGAGTGTTTGTTTTGTTCTTCCTTATTACTATGGTAAATTTCTGTGGTCAGAATATTTTTGCTTGCTCATTTTCCATTCTACTTTTTGATTTTATCTCTGTCAAAATGGGCCTATGCTTCCCAACTGTCCCAATTTTCAGGGTTTTTATACAGATATTTTCAGAGGTAACTCTGGAGACCTGTAAGTTTTTGATCCTTCCAAATTGCTATGATCTATTACTCTCCTGCACTGTGTGCTGGTTTGTGAGTGACTACAACCCTGAAACTGTGATCATGGTCCTTGCTCCTCCTCACACTGGGACTATGACCCAGATACAAATGTTTATGGAATATAATAGAATCCTGCCCATTGTACTAGCAAAATGAACCCTGTAAATCTCCTTGACCTGTTGTTCAATCCCTTTACCTTCTGTGGGCTGAGAATGCTGCTGCCGCTGCTGCTGCTGCTGACTCACTCATCCTGCTTCTGGTTTGCTGAAGTCCAGGCTACACTTGTGAAACCTTCTAAATACTATATTCTTCTCCCACCCTAGGGCAACAGCTCTTTACTGCTGACTGTCTAAGATGTCTTAGGCTGAAAAAAATGTTTCACTCCATCTTTTTTGTGGGTTCTGTTGCAGAGACTTGTGGGACAGTTCAGGTAATTCCCATCTTTAATCCAACATCTTGGCTATCTCCAACCAAAATTATCAATAATGAAAAATGTATAATGGAAATGGGGAATATACATTTTTCAATTTCATATATAATAAAAAATTATTATATAAAACAAATATCATTACAAGGTGGGGGGAAATAGCTTAAAAATCACTTTAGCCAGAAAACATCTTACTTATTTGCTTAGCAAAGGTGGCTCCCAAAGGCAAGAATGATTTAAAATATAAAATCTACATAAAATTTTGAAGATATGATGAATGATTGAAGATTTGAGTTACTCTCATCTCATAAAAAACGATCAAAGGTAAAACCTCCTTTTAAAAAATCTAATCAGAAACCACACTAAAAATTATCCTGAATGTGTTCAGGGATGAAAATAGAAAGAAGAAAATAAATGGAAGAAAAATGGGAAAAAAATCTTGAATCTTATCAAGGCTGGTAAATTGCTTGAACTCAGAGGTCCTAAGCTATAGTATCCTTCAAGATTTCGCATATGACAATTAACAATTCTAACAAACTTGCAGGATATAAAATAAACCTTCAAAAATCATTGGCATTTCTATATATTACCAAAAATGCCCAACAACAAGAGGTTGAAAGAGAAAATCTATTTAAAATAACTGTAGATAAAGTAAAATATTTGGGAGTCTGCCTGCCAAGGCAAACACAGAAATTATAAGAATACAATTACAAAATGAATTTCCCTATCTTACCCAAGCTAAAACTATAGTGGTCAGATTCTATTGCTGATCAATGCAGAAGCTTTAATCTGTTTTGCTTCTCACCTGAGCAGGTTTACTTCCCCTTAACCTAATGGCCCTTTTCCCTAGTGGCTCACTTCTTGAGACAAGATACCTGATCCCTTGGAGATGAAATCCACATTGGTGATATTGCATTCCATTGACAATCTATGAGGATATTTAAGATCTTAGAATCTTAGAATTTTAAGAGCCTTGGGGATCCAAGAAAGCTATGGCAAAACTTTTTTAAAATCTTAAAAAATCAATCAGTGATTTACTCAACAGCATCCACAAAATGGCATCCAGATGTCACCTGACACTAACCTTCATCAATAGTTGGCAACTGCACTACTTACTGAGGTAGTCCATGTTGTATATATCCATGTGAATTAAAGTCTGGAAAAAAAAGTGAAAGAGAATCTTCAGTTCTTTCCTCTATATCCTGGCATTGATTGCAATGACATTGCCTTTTTACCATCTTGTTGGGTATCAGAGATAAGTTTCAGGGGCTGCTCAAAGAAAGCCTTATTTTTGACCATTCCTTTGAATCAGCTAGGTCCTATAGTAGAATGCTTGCCTTGAAATGAGAAAGTTGTTTTGATTTGGCATTTTCTTGTCAAAGAAACTGGGGTGGTTTGCCATTTTTTCTCTACTTCATTTAGCAGAAACTGAAGCAAACAGGATCAATTGATTTGCCCAAAATCATATAAACTAGTTAAGTATCTGCAGCTGGGATTTGAATCCAGAAAGATGACTCTTCCTTATTCCAAACCTGATGCTTTATCCGCTCATTGTACCATCCAGTTATCCTGGAATAAGAAAGATATGAGTGCAAATCCTATCCCAGACATTTACCAACTATATAATCCTATAAGAGTCACTTAACCTCTTATCTATAAATTGGGTATTAATAAATAATAAATATATAATTAAGTTTTATAATAAAATAAAAGATAATAGCTCTTACTTTATAGGGCTATTGTGAGAATCAAATGAAATAATATAAGCAAAGTGAAAATACCAGTTACTGTTACTATCATTATTATTGTTGATACTTCATTGTCAAAAACCATATTGACAGAACCCCAATCCAGAAAGACTGTTATTTCCAAATCAGAGATGCTCCGAGGTATAAGGGTATTCTGAAGCCATCTAGACCATGAGTTCTGCAGAATTTGGCCAGGACTGGGATAGGAAATGAGACAAAGCAGGGGTGGAGAGTTATCAGCTTCAGAAAATCAGGGAAGGGATGAAGCATTCTCAGACATCTTGCTATCCCTTTCAAATGCTAAAATCTAAGAACACTTTGGCCATCAAAACATAATATCCTCCAGTTCCTTGGTTTGATTTAGGTGCATTCTGCTCAGATGCCAATAGTGAAAGATCATGGAAACTGGAATTGGGAAGAACCTTGACCATCTGCTTGTCCAGGTCCCTCCTTTTATAGAGGAGAGAACTAAGGGCACAAGAATAAAGTGTCTCACCCAAAGTCACAAGGACAATAAATAGGGGGAAGAAGAGGTGCTGGGAACTAAAGACAAATTACAGATTCATTGTTCTTTCCCACACTCCATGCTACCTTTTGAGAACTCAGGCTATTTAATATTTAGTTTAATAGTAAAGGCAAATGAAGCCATTTAGGGGACATAATAGAATAGCCTAGATTTTCCTCAAATTGGTTTCTTTTTGTTTTCTCTCCTACCTTTAAAGTTTTACTAGAAAGATTATATATATATATGTATATATACATATGTGTAGATACATAATCTTTTTAGCAACATTTATTAGTAAATTAGTAAAATATATACATATATTTAGTAAAATTTTAAAAGTATTCATATATATATATATATTATTCACACTCACATACATACATATATTTCATGAGACTGATGTCTGCCCAATAGACATTGTTACTCAATCAGAACCAGAAAGTGCTGGCTTGCATTTGACCAAAAGAATTTTCTCCAAAGACCACCCAGAGATTCATAGATTATAGGATTGGGCAGGATTCTTATTAATTGTCCAATACAACCCATTTATTTTACAAAGGAGAAAAATGAAGCTCTGAATGAAAGAAACATGATGTCAAGAAAAAAAACACTGGGTTTATGGCAGAGAACCTGGGTGCAAGTCCTAGTTATGTGGTTGGTAAACCTTCAGGTGCCAGGCACTTATGGTAAGTGGTGGGATACAAAGAAAGGTTAAAAAAAATAGTTCCTGCCTTCAGGGAGTTTTCATTCTGATGGAGGATATAAGTAAAGAACTGTGTGTGTGTGTGTGTGTGTGTGTGTGTGTGTGTGTGTGTGTGTGCGCGCGTGTGTTAGGCAGGGTGAAAATAGCAGCTAGATGTATAACTTTAGACAAGATACAATTCCTGGGTATCAGTTTATTTAATCCCTTGGCCTTTACAAATGAGAAAACCTAGGTCCAGACAGCTTTAAATCCTGCTTCCTACATGTGTGACTTTAAGCAAGTCACTCTCTGTGGGCCTAAGTTTCCTTGCCTGTAAAAAAAGAGAAACTAGAGCTTAGAAAACACATTTTCCAGCTCTGAAGCTCTCTGCTCCTGAGTGGCCAGCTGCACCATTAAGTGGGCAAAGCCAGCGTTTGATCGTGGGTCTCCCAAGTGGTCTTTTCAGTCTGTTCAATTGTCCGGTGCTGACTCCAACCTGTGTTTCTCGGGGCCAGCTGGCAAGAAATCCTGTGAGAAGTGATGCCATGTGGGTGGCTGAGGTATAAACAAGAAGGGTGCTGGATTGTGTAGGAGGCCGGAGCCGGAGCCGGAATATGGGATCTCTGGGTTCCTTCGGAATCCCGGCCCAGCTCAGGCCTTTGATGGAGAGCCAAGACACCAGGACCTGTGGTTCACTCAGGTTCCCATTCCAAGGTATTCCACAGCAGAAGCAGGCGGCCCCTGGCATGGCTGAGCCTCCCCGGAGCCAACGTTTTAAAAATAAGAGTAATAAATGGAGAAAGGTTGGAGCTATTTTTAGATCTTTGGGTTGTGCTTTTTTAATTCCCCTCAGAGGTTTGTTTTAAACCTATCCTTTCACTCCCCTGTGCCCTTTGACTTCAATCTTAGTGCTAAGCCAGAATGTAAAAGCACAGATTTAGAGCCAAAAGGACCCTGAGAAATCATTTAAGCCATCCACCTCATTTCATCGAGGAAGGACCTGAAAGCTAGACAGAGAAAGAGACCAAGATGGCCCCACAGGCAGTGGCGGTAACCAAGATCTGGACCAGGCCTGCCAGAGCCAGAGCCAGTGACTGGTTCCCTCCACTACACCCTGCTGTTTCCGGCCCATAAAACCCCCTTCTGAGGCCTGTCAAGTATTTATGGAGATCTTCAGGGGCATGTTCTATTTGCATGTTTTTAAATATACATTCTGGGAGAAATAAGTGTTGGAGCCCTTTTCAGAGTGAATGTCAGTCAGTGCAATGGTCTGGGCACAGGCCAAGCAT
This sequence comes from Myrmecobius fasciatus, assembly GCA_023553655.1. NCBI lineage: Eukaryota > Metazoa > Chordata > Mammalia > Dasyuromorphia > Myrmecobiidae > Myrmecobius > Myrmecobius fasciatus. The sequence continues at coordinate 581,104 of JAJPUD010000452.1, read as the reverse complement.
TGAACTGGAGGTCGGAAGGAGATCAATTGGATGCTAATTTCTAGAAACCTGAGGAGAAGGGGCCACCTGAAGTCGCTGCCAGGAAAACTGCAGATTGGGAAAACACCCTGACTTGTTTTTAGGCAGACAGTCGATCAAACGATCAGCTAACGGGCATTTATGAAGAGTTTCACGTGTGTCAGGCATTGGGCTAAGCTCAGAGACAAAAAAAAATATAGAAACAGTCCCGGTCCAACCCAAATGTTTGGTGGAGGAACAGGGGGAGAAAGAACCTGAGAGCAGGAAATGCTCCCAGAAGGGGAGGGGGTCACTTGGATGAAGCCTTCAAAGCAGGAGCAGAAGGGGTCTTGGTTTCCTTACCTTGTGGCTGTAAATCAGAAGAAAGCAGAGATTTAATGAAGAGCCCGAAATGAAACAGCCTTGGATGATCAGTGGATCTCACAGTGTAAATATAGCTCCTGCTAATGGAGGAAAAGATCCATCAGAAGGTGCCTGCAAGGGACTTTGATAGCAAGCCACCTTGAAGTCTAAAGGAAGGAGTCCAAAGCTGTATCCATGGTGCGAATCGTACTTAGCTTGACTTCTAAGTCAAATGTATCAGAAAGAGCTCTGGGTCTAGAGCTAGAAGGCCTAGAACATCCCCTTCAAGGAAAGAAAGTGCTAACTCCACTGCCTAAGGAGAACCAATTGTTAAAATTTTAGTTGAAAATCAGCCAAAGCCAGGAGTCAGAGCTTAATTTCTTGTTCTGTTGATTGTCTCGACTTAAGAAAGTGATAGGAAAAATGTTAATAACTTAATTAAACTTAACTGTGTTTGGTGTACAGCTTTTTTTTAAATTTCTAAAATATTTTTATTTTTAATGAAGTTTTTAGACATGTAAATACAAAATAAAAAAAATAGAAAATAGAAAAAGAAGAAAATTGTCACGTGTCCAATAGAACACTGGGGAAGATTCAAAAATGTAACAATAAATTTTCATTTCAAGAAAACATATATAATAATAGAAAACATTGTGGTGGTAACTATTTATCCCTTCTTGGCCTCTTTGTAATTTTTTTTCTCTGCTGTTTTTTTTCTTCTTTGTTCTCTGCTTTTTTGTTGTTGTTGTTCTTTTTTGTTCTCTGCTGTGCAATTTTTACTTTATCCTTTTTATTTTCATTTTCCTCTCTCCTATCTTTCCCAAGCAGTCTGCAATTAAGCACTTATACATTCACATATACATACATACACACACATACAAATACATACAGAATTAAGAACTTTGATCAATGCAAAGATTAACTAATTCCAGAAGCTGAATGTTTTAGATGTATATGTATATATGTATATATAAGTATGTGTACTTATTATTATGTATGCATGCAAGTAAATGTATATGTATATGTATATATATATCTGTATCAAATATCTATATGTTATAAGCATCTCCTTTCCAATGGAGAAGGGAGGATGGAAAGGAATGAATAGATTTTTATTCATTGAAAAATAAAATAAATAATAAAATTCTTAATCTTTATAATGCTGTTGTTATTATATCAATCATTCTCTTGTTTCTTGTTTAGTTCATTATGAATCACTTCATGAAAATCTCAGCTTTCTCAGAAACCCTCTTCTTCCTCATTTCTTATTTGTTTTCAGTTATTTCAGTCAAGTCCAACTCTTCCTGACCTTCTTTGAAGTTTTCTTGGCAGAGATACTGAAGTGGTTTGACATTTCCTTCTCCAGCTCATTTTACAAATGAGGAAACTGAGGTAACCAGGGTGAAGTGACTTGCATAGGGTCACACAGCTAGTAAGTCTCTGAAGCCAAAAGGAACCTCTTACTATACTGTTTACTCTGCTCCTGAAAGAATTTCAGATTTAAGTTTTAAGAGTATCCTTTAGGCCGCTGTATGAAGATCAATTGGAGAGGAGAAAGAGAGCTTTGAGGCTGGGAAACCATTAGGAGGCTACTGGGTTAGTCTACATGATAGACGGTAAGAAAGGCCTGCACTAGAGAATTGGTCCTACAAGTGACAAAAAAGGGAAAAGTGAGCCTGATTTTGTGGAGGAAGAATTGATGGGACCTGCCATGGATCCAACTAAAGAAGATGATGCAAAATGAAACAAATGCTGCCTAAATCCTATTGAGATAAATATCCTGCTCTCCACCTCGAGGTCCAAAATTTGCCCCAGTCATTTGCTAATCGTGCTGTCCCAGAGTCCACCATCCTCCCACCATTTGTTACCTTTAATAGTAAAAAGTATAGTTAAAGCATGGGCACTGCTATGGAAAAGGATGTATCAATGAACTGCCCCATGGTCCACTTGCCTTCCCTGTGACTTCTCAGATTAACAACAATAATAATAGCTAGCATTTATATAGCTGATACTATGCACCAAGCACCATGCTAAGCACTTTACAATTGTCTCATTTGATTCTCACAACTTTGGGAGGTAGGTGCTTTTGTCCCTGTTTTACAGATGAGTAAAGTGAAGCAAATAATGGACAGCTTACTTGTCCAGGATCACATATATATTATGAGTCTGAGACCAGATTTGAACTCAGATCCTCTTGACTCCAATTCCAGAATTCTATTCACTAAGACATCCCTAGATGGAGTGACCATTCTTCCTTGGTCACCCTTCTCCACTTATGTTGCTTCCCTCTATTAAAATATAAGATAAGATAAAAATGTCTTACTATTATATTTATTAATCCCTAGTTATTGGCCCACATTAAGTGCTCAATAAGTGATTGTTCAATTTCATTATATTTTTGGGTGCTATTGTGTGAAGATCTTCATGGTAGGCCTGTTGCCAGCAAATATAATGCGCATACTAAGAACAATAAATATCTTTGCATTTATGGAGATGCTACCTACATCCAAAGAAAGAACTGAAAAATGGATTATAGAATAATTTTACTTTTCCATCTATTTGTATTTTATGTTAGTTATCTCTCTGTTGGGGGAGAGAGAAAAAAAAGAAATTTACATGATAATTTTGTTGTTTATTTGAATGGATTAGAAGTTATGCATAGTAGATTTGGAGTCTCATATATTTTATGTTATATTATGGAAATGCTTATTTTAGTCCATAAGTTAAAAATAAAATTTAAAAAATAAATACCTTTGCATTTATTCAATCATTTGTTCATTCATATGAATAAAGCCCAAGGAACTCAGGAGGAGAGTAAAAAAACCCAGATCATAGCAATTGTTTCCATTTATTTATTGCAAGCTCCCCCATATTTGACGATGAGAACTTTCATAGACTGCCAACCTGGTGTAAATGTGGAAACGGATATACCTCAACTCAAACTGCCATTATTTTCCTCTTTAAAATAATGGGGTCAGATAGATCAGTCTGTAAGAATTCATCTACCTCTAGATCTTACTGTCCTCTGAAAGAACACAAAACTTGCAATCAAGGGACCTAGGTTAAAATCATCTCTATTTGTTATTTACAATAGTTGCTTGACATTTAAAGAATCACTTTCTTTCTTGAACTGAGTTTCCTAATCTATAACAAAAATCAACCAAAACCAACCCTAGTGTACTAGTCATAGCATAAGAAGTGGAGTACCTGATCCCTTCCCAAATTCAATTGATGTAGTAATGTGCTAATAATTTCATTCTCTCCCTTTCCCTTCATTGAATCAGAGGGAGGTAATGCTATAGTGTTGATAAGAGAATTAGCAATGCCTTTATGGGGGGCTTTGGATTTCTGAGTCCCAGAAACAGTCAAGAATTCTACAGTTTGGTGAATTAAAGAGGGTTATTAATTGGGGGGAAAACCTAGTTCTTCAAATCTGGGAAAGGTTTCTTTTTTTCCCTTTCTCCCTCTGCCCTTGATCATATCTAACAATAAAGGTACTCAAAGGGAGACACTCCATCCGTCAATTTGAGAGTTTGTCAATTCCAATGAGTTTAAAGCACGGTTGAGGGAGTAAAGATATATACATATATGTGTACATATATGCAGAAAGGCAGTCACTTAGAATAAGAAGTAATCTCAGCAGGAGAGAGAGAGAGGGAGAAAGAGAGAGAGAGAGAGAGAGAGAGAGAGAGAGAGAGAGAGAGAGAGAGAGAGAGAGAGAGAGAGAGAGAGAGAGAGATCCAGATATGGAATCCCAGCTATTACTTTGCCCTTTAACAAAAGGAAAACCCAGCTAAGTAGCCTACTCATGAGAGATGTTGTGCCTGGCTAGATGTGTGATGCACAGATAAGAAATAAAGGACTTGGAGAGCCAGCAACACCTGAGTTTTGAGTTACTATGTCCAGATATATTCCTTCCTTATGTATCTCATTACCATTGCATTCTAAATTTTGTGTCCACTGTTTCCATGGACAGTGTATTTGTGGGAAGATGTGCCCAAGGTTTATAAGGGAATCAGAGAAAATTTTGTCTTTATTATGATAGTAAATGCCTTTTTTAAGAACTAAATGTGTCTTATTCAATCACTATTAAAGGGAAGCACACCAGTGGGGGCTCATGATCTACAGTAGAAATATTGAGGTAATGGTCAAACCTGTGGAGAATTCATAACACCAATCCAAGCATGATGGTGGGGGAGTGCTGTGCTTGTGCTACCATGATCCTAAGGCTGCTGCCAGGAAAGATCTATAGCAACATTCTCACTATAAAAATGATCATTATCTGTGCTTTCTAGCTCAAAGTGATGAGCTTCCCTCTTCCAGGACTGATCAGAGTTGGGTATTTTCACACTGATTTCTTCAGTAACCTCACTCCCCCCCTCCTCCTCCTCCTCTTCCCCCCCTCCTCCTCCTCTTCCCTCCCCCTCCTCCTCCTCCCCCTCCTCCTCCTCCCCCTCCTCCTCTTCCCTCCCCCTCCTCCTCCTCCTCCTTCTCCCCCTCCAGTTCCCCCCCTCTTCCCCCTCCTTCCTCCTCCTCTTCCCCCTCTTCCCTTCTCCTTCTCCTCCTCCTCCTTTTTCCTCCTTTTTCCTCCTTTTCCCTCCTCCTCTTCCCTCCTCCTCCTCCTCTTCCTCATTTTCCTCCTCCTCTTCCTCCTCCCTCTCCTCTTCTTCCTCCTCTTCTTCCCTGCTCCTTCTTCTCCTCCTCCTCCTCTTCTTCCTCCTCCTCTTCTTCCTCCTCCTCTTCTTCCTCCTCCTCTTCTTCCTCCTCCTCTTCTTCCTCCT